>CM059201.1:10514309-10690511 GCA_030323885.1 Branchipolynoe longqiensis
CTGGAGAGGGCCCCGGGGTGCGGGGGGCGGCCCGGGATCCCTTCCGTCCACGTCCTTTTCCTTGAGGCATCCTGAGGCTGAGCTGGAGCAGAGATCCGAGCTGGAGGAGCCAAGACTTGAAAAAGGAGGGAGCTGGGAGACGGCAGGAGGGCGAGTGCCTGAGGGAGGCCGGGGGGCGACCTTATAAGGGGAGGATGGAGGGGCGACAGCAGGTGAGTGTGAAAGCTGCCGGCCCGGGGAAGGGCGAGAGGTGGCGAGCAGCGGCGTCGGGTGAGGCGTGAGCGCTGCGGGACGCGGAGGGCAGGGGAGGGGGCGGCGCGCCGCGCCGTCTGCCGAGGTGAGAATGCAGCGCGACAGCGCGGGGCGGGGGGAGGGTCTCTTCCTCTCCTCGCATCAAACGTAATGCTTCGCATTACGACCAATCTCAAGGTAAAATTATGCAAAATGCGACATGACAATAATGTCATTCCCCTATAAATGATAAGGTAAAAACCACTAATCAACTAACAGTATTTGATGCGGCGCCACCTGGCGGTGAGCACGTAATGTGATTTCATGATTTCCCATGGGCGGTTATAAGCTCAAAACAATTATAATAAAATCTTCGCTGACATGTTTACCAAATAAGACTAATCTGGGACAAATCAGTCTTTGCCCTACCACCGCCAGGCAATTTTGTTAGCCTTCATTTGTTTTCGCCAGGGATTGACTGATTAACCCCATAAAACCGCCTTTTAGGGGCTTAGGATTCCCCATGCCATCACCTCTGCCAATTTGGATTTCCACCGCTGTGTATAACTTAGAGTGTCATCAAAGGCCAGTTGCTCTCATACCATGTCTATGTTGTGTGGGAGGTTAAAAATCCCTTGGGTTGCTTAAAGTGTAGACTCAGACTTTCTATCGACGAACTGTCTAATGGAGAAGCTTCAGAGTTATCCATGATAGGCAGTATAAATCTTCAAGGTGGTGTCTAGCAAACACACATCAATGTATTTTAGAAATTGTGCTCTCCAAGGTTTATGCGATATATCATGAAAAGTCCCCAAAATAGTTATAATACAGTATATTGAGTTCCTTCAGCATAGTGCTGAAGTTCTGGAGTTCAAATCCCAGCCGAGTCAAATCAGTGTATTAGAAAATTTATACATATGGCACTCGGCATTATTAGGATAGGGCAAGGACTGATTGGCTCAGTGTCAGGATAATGTGACTGTGTGGAATACCGGGTCATGCTGTTGGCAGCCTGATCTCCCAGTTAGGCAACACTATAAAGGTGACATGAGTGTACACTGTTACAAATCGGCAACTTTACTCATTGTGAACCTTAAATGTTGGTAAGAAGTAAAAAAACAACATAACATAACACAAATCCTTCAGCATATACTAATGCACATACGAAGAGTTCAGCCAACCATCTCAGGGTGATATAATATGGATATCGACGTGGAACACAGTGGAATTGGGTGAGAAGACACGGCTCAGTTGCCGGCTTGTTTTGGCTGGCTGAGGGTGTCTTTATAGGTCGACATGTACAGGACTGGAAGCACCATCAGCTGGGACCGACCCTATAAATTCCTGATGTATGGCCTCAGTAGCCGGCTTGTTTCATGAAGAGACTGCCGTCCTGTGTTAGGGCCAAGGCCAACCTGGATTATGTGGGTGTGTAGTGAATGTGTACCTTACAGTGGTGTAGTGATTGTGCACCGTACAGTGGTGTAGTGAATGTGCACCTTACAGTGGTGTAGTGAATGTGCACCTTACAGTGGTGTAGTGAATGTGCACATTACAGTGGTGTAGTGAATGTGCACCTTACAGTGGTGTAGTGAATGTGCACCTTACAGTGGTGTAGTGAATATGCACCTTACAGTGGTGTAGTGAATATGCACCTTACAGTGATGTAGGGAACGTGCACCTTACAGTGGTGTAGTGAATGTGCACCTTACAGTGGTGTAGTGATTGTGCACCTTACAGTGGTGTAGTGAATGTGCACCTTACAGTGGTGTAGTGAATGTGCACCGTACAGTGTTGTAGTGAATGTGCACCTTACAGTGGTGTAGTGAATGTGCACATTACAGTGGGGTAGTGAATGTGCACCTTACAGTGGTGTAGTGAATGTGCACATTGCAGTGGTGTAGTGAATGCGCACCTTACAGTGGTGTAGTGGATGTGCACGTTACAGTGGTGTAGTGAATGTGCACCTTACAGTGTTGTAGTGAATGGGCACCTTACAGCGGTGTAGTGAATGTGCACCTTACAGTAGTGTAGTGAATGTGCACCTTACCGTGGTGTAGTGAATGTGCACCTTACAGTGATGTAGTGAAGGTGCACCTTACAGTGTTGTAGTGAGTGTGCACCTTACAGTGGTGTAGTGAATGTGCAGCTTACAGTGATGTAGTGAATGTGCACCATACAGTGATGTAGTGAATGTGCACCTTACATTGGTGTAGTGAATGTGCACCTCACAGTGTTGTAGTGAATGTGCACCTTACAGTGTTGTAGTGAATGTGCACCTTACAGTGGTGTAGTGAATGTGCACCTTACAGTGATGTAGTGAATGTGTACCTTACAGTGATGTAGCGAATGTGCACCTTACAGTGGTGTAGTGAATGTGGACCTCACAGTGTTGTAGTGAATATGCACCTTACAGTGTTGTAGTGAATGTGCACCTTACATTGGTGTAGTGAATGTGCACCTTACAGTGGTGTAGTGAATGTGCACCTTACATTGGTGTAGTGAATGTGCGCCTTACAGTGGTGTAGTGAATGTGCACCTTAGATTGGTGTAGTGCATGTGCACCTTACATTGGTGTAGTGAATGTGCACCTTACAGTGACGTAGTGAATGTGCACCTTACAGTGATGTAGTGAATGTGCACCTTACAGTGATGTAGTGAATGTGAACCTTACAGTGGTGTACTGAATGTGCGCCTTACAGTGATGTAGTGAATGTGGACCTTAGAGTGATGTAGTGAATGTGCACCTCACAGTATTGTAGTGAATGTCCACCTTAGAGTGGTGTAGTGAATGTGCACCTTACATTGGTGTAGTGAATGTGCACCTTACAGTGATGTAGTGAATGTGCACCTTACAGTGGTGTAGTGAATGTGCATCTTTCAGTGTGTAGTGAATGTGCACGGTACAGTGTTGTAGTGAATGTGCACCTTACATTGATGTAGTGAATGTGCACCTTACAGTGTTGCAGTGAATGCACCTTACATTGATGTAGTGAATGTGCACCTTACAGTGATGTAGCGAATGTGCAGCTTATTGTGGTGTGGTAAATGTGCATATTACAGTGGCGCAGTGAATGTACACCTTAGAGTGGTGTAATGCATGTGCACCTTACAGTGGTATGCTGAATGTGACATTACAGTGCTGTAGTGATTGTGCAACTTACAGTGATGTAGTGAATGGGCACCTTACAGTGGTGTAGTGAATGTGACCTTATAGTGATGTAGTGAATGTGGACCTCACAGTGGTGTAGTGAATGTGAACGTTACAGTGTTGTAGTGAATGTGCACCTTACAGTGGTGTCGTGATTGTGCAACGTAAAGTGATGTAGTGAATGGGCACCTTACAGTGGTGTAGTGAATGTGACCTTACAGTGGTGTAGTGAATGTGCACCTTACAGTGATATCGTGAATGCGCACCTTACAGTGATGTAGTGAATGTGCACCTTACCGTGATGTAGTGAATGTGCACTTTACAGTGGTGTAGTGGATGAGCACCTTACAGTGGTGTAGTGAATGTGCACCTTACAGTGGTGTAGTGAATGTGCACATTACAGTGGTGTAGTGAATGAGCACCTTACAGTGGTGTAGTGAATGTGTACCTTACAGTGGTGTAGTGAATGTGCACCTTACAGTGATGTAGTGAATGTGCACCTTACAGTGGTGTAGTGAATGTCCACCTTACAGTGGTGTAGTGAATGTGCACATTACAGTGGTGTAGTGAATGAGCACCTTACATTGGTGTAGTGAATGTGCACCTTACAGTGGTGTAGTGAATGTGCACCTTACAGTAATGTAGTGAATGCGCACTTTACAGTGATGTAGTGCATGTGCACATTACAGTGGTGTAGTGAATGAGCACCTTACATTGGTGTAGTGAATGTGCACCTTACAGTGGTGTAGTGAATGTGCATCTTACAGTGATGTAGTGAATGTGCACTTTACCGTGATGTAGTGAATGTGCACATTACAGTGGTGTAATGAATGAGCACCTTACATTGGTGTAGTGACTGTGCACATTACAGTGGTGTAGTGAATGTGCACCTTACAGTGGTATAGTGAATGTGCACATTACAGTGGTGTAGTGAATGTGCACCTTACAGTGGTATAGTGAATGTGCACATTACAGTGGTGTAGTGAATGTGCACCTTACAGTGGTATAGTGAATGTGCACATTACAGTGGTGTAGTGAATGTGCACCTTACAGTGGTATAGTGAATGTGCACATTACAGTGGTGTAGATTCGAGTATTAGACTCTACAACAGGTTAGCTCAGTGTCAGCATACTATCAGGTCATGGTGCTGATCGCCTGATGTCCCAGGGGGGCAGCACTATTATTGGTTGGTTGTTGGAGTTTTACGTCCTGACAACATCTAAGGTCATATCAGGACGATGGCAGCACTATCAAGTCGCCATGAGTGCGCACTGTCACAAGTCGGTACCCATCCTGATATGACCTTAGATGTTGTCAGGACGTAAAACTCCAACAACCACCCAACCAAACCAGTATTGCTGGGTTTGAATAGAAAAACCGTCCATTTTGAATAATAAGCACCAATATGGACGCCCAAAAAATGGCCCTTTGGAGGTGGATAAAAATAGACCTATTGTCTCGATGACAAAAGCTGAAGCAACAACAGAATGAGCTCAGGCACTACTCGGTTGTAGTAAAAGAAAAACACAGTCGCAAACCCGCCAGGGATTGCTAGTTATGGGGACTTGGCATGCCATTACTGAGCAGCGCATTACATAGATAAAAGATTCACCCCGTACTGACAGTACAGGGGTGAAAAGCAACCCATTAGAAAAGCTGGCGAAGAATTGTGACATGCTGGGGAAATTAATTGAGTGAATAATGTCTTAATTTAAGAAGCAAAATATATTCTTTGTATATGTTTTTATATTTACCCGCTACCTTTGAGTTAAAAAATATAATAAAACATCTAGTTTAATCAGATTTAAAAGTGAAATCGGCGGTGTTCTATGGCCGCTATCTTGTCTTTTTGCATTGTCTCCCATTTCACCAACTCTGTGCCTATATAAGTATCCATTTGATACTGGAGGCAGGAATTCTACTTCCTGTTCTATACTAAAGCTATTTTCACCCATATTTACACTACGTTGTCTTTCACCCGTGTACCAAAAGTACCGGGTGAATCTTTTATCTATGCATTACCTTGATTGTGACCAAGAGCTTAGTCGTTTTTAGCCTCCCCTTTTATGGGAGTTACTCACTATTCCAAGAGGCACTTACCTTTTTAATTAAACATTATTTTTACTAATAGATTGTGGTTGGGAATTATTGATTTATTGCTCATTTGATGTGTATATTGATATGTGTATTGTAACCTAAAAAGCCTAGGATACAAATAAGTTGTTACTGAATAGTAATAGCGCAGGCAAAGAAATTAATCATGTTACATTTAGCAGTGCGATTTATTAAAGGGCTGCTACATGATAATTTCATACAGTTGATTAATTATTATTGAATAGAACAAAAACCAAAACCAAAACCAGACGGGATGGCCGAATGAGTTAGAACTTCCATCTCCTGTGTTTGGTAGATCATGGGGTCGTGAGTTCGAACCCTGGTCGAGTCAAACCAATGACTTAAAAATTGATAGTTGTCGCTTCCTAGCCAGACGGTCGGCATTATTAGGATAGGGCAAGGAGCAGTGGAATGAGGAAGACGAATCGTCCATGATTGAAATTTCCCCTGCTTAAAGAACTAATGTACCAACAACAACAACAACAAACTATGTCTACATAGACCATCTCACTGGGCTATAAATAGCCAATAGATTCAGATTGAGGTAAAATAAAAGGATTATGTGTGACCTACCCGGGTAACGTTGAAGCATTATTAATGTTTGACCGAGTTCGATCCCTCGGATATTTGTGGTCCAGTACCATTCTCGCTTTCTGATTATTAAAGCCTCAGTCACATATAGCCGGACGAACCCCAGATTTTTAGCCGGACCACCCACGGACCAACGGCCCAGACTGTCCCGGACCGCCATGGATAAAATCACTGTTTTCATCGATTTTTGCCTCGCAGTCACACCTTCCCGAACGAGCCCCGGACCAAAGGCCGGACTGCCCCAGACTGGCCCGAACCACCCCGGACCACCCCCGGACTGCCCCCGGAACGGCCCTGGATGAGCCCGGACTGGGCCGGACCGGCCCCTGACTAACCCAGACGAGGCCGGACCACCCCCCGGACTGCCCCGGACCACCCCCGGACTATCCCGGATCACCCCCCGACAGTCTGGGAGTGGTCCGTGGCTAGGCCGGGGGTAGTCCTGGATAGTCCTGGATAGTCCCCCGTACCGCCCTAGCTGTTTTAAACATTTTAAAACATCTGGGGCTGAGCCCGGACGGCTCCGGACGAGCCACGGATCAGGCAGGATCAGGGGGGGGGGTCGCCATGGACGACCCACGGACGAGCCACGGATCGCCCCGGATCACCCAGGACCACCCCGGATGGCGGTCCAGGGCTCGTCCTGCCCCTGATCCGGGTATGTGTGACTGGGGCTTAAGGTGGTGTGGGACTTCAGGTTCCGAAGCTAAGAAAGAAACTGTCCAGAAGGGTCGCTATGCCATTAAAGGCATAACACTAATAATAATAACAATAACAACAATAATAATAATGGCCGAATGAGTAGAGCGTTCGTCTCCTGTTTTCGGAGATCGGGAGATCCGAACCCATGAGTTTGTGGGTTCGAATCCTGGTCGAGTCAAACCAATGACTTAAAAATTGATACTTGTCACTTCCTAGTCTGGTGCTCGGCATTATTATGATAGGGCAAGGACTGATTGGCTCAGTGTCAGGATAATGTGACTGAGTGGGATATCAGGTCATGATGCTAGCAGCCTGGTGTCCCAGTGGGGCAGTACTATAAAGTTGTGATGAGTGCGCACTGTCGCAAGTCGGTACCCGTCCTGATATGACCTTAGATGTTGCTAGGACGTAAAACAACAACAAACAAAATAATAATAATAGTAATAATTAAGGATAAAAGCATAATTTTGGTCTGGTAGTTTTTGTGTGTGTTTGTTTTGGTAAATATGTTTATTCTGTTGAATAAGTCTTTTGTCAGTGCCGAAGCACTGGTCTTCCAGCCATTTTTCAATTGAGGGTTATTAACCAAAAGGTATAGATAAGGTATACAATAACTGTTCAATACACGATTTGCAGCATGTAAGTTCCATAGCAATATGGTAACAGTAGTGTCATAAAACTAGATCAATATTAGTCAGATCAATGTGAGTATTTACATAGTATTTATAATGTAAGCAGAAGTCATCTTCTGTATTCAGTTGGTAAAGTTGTAGTAAGTTTGAATGTTCAGATGCAGTTAGGGAAGTGGTATATAAATGTCAGTTTGTTAGAAATATTCTAGTGTAACTCTGAGTTTATGAATTATGTTGTTGGAGTTAAAGATGATCTTATAGCACTTCCGTCCGATCAATCATTAACTGCATTTTGCTGGGTCCCAATGTGTTTCCCCAATTTACTCACCTGACAGCAATGACAACTTGGCAGCCCAATGTTTGTTTGTTTGTTGTTGTTTTACGTCCTAGCAACATCTAAGGTCATCAGGGTACCCACACAGGTGAACTTACACTGATAATCCCAGGGATCCCATCTCTCAGCAAAATCTGAGTTTCCAAATCATTAGGGGGGACACTCCTGTCTGCGAATTATTATATTTGAAATCGGAATTCATGTTCAGCCTACAAAGACAGAGAAGATGGCTTTAAAATTTGTTCCAAGGAGGGCATATCCCCGGACCCCCTGAGTATTTCAGGGATTTTTTTAGTTTTGTCACTGGGGCCCCTGGAATCCGGAGAGGTCCAGAAAAGAGACCATGGACATCCCTTCCCTTCCAAAGCGCAATGAAATGTTGACTTGAGGAGTCAATGTTATTTTCACCGCCATTTTCTTGACAGTAATCAATACTGGTGGAGAAGTCCGTTGGATCCTAGGTGGTGTAATGGTTAGCATACTGGCCCGGAATGCAAAGAGATGTGTGTTCGAGTCCCGCTCTAGGCACAATATTTCCCATTTTACAGAAAGATATTCTGGAGATCGAAAAGGTTCAGAGACGTGCAACCAAATTAGTTGCACTTATAAAGGACTTACCCTATGAACAACGGCTTAGAGAATTGAAACTTCCTACCCTTTCCTACAGAAGGAAAAGAAGTGACATAATTGAAGTATTCAAAATTATGAAAGGTTTTGATGAAATAGATATGAACCAATTTTTCACCTTGAATAAAAGAGAAGGCAGTCAGGGCCATACACTCAAACTAGTAAAACCCAGAGCCATTTCAAAGTTAAGGCAACACAGTTTCTCAAACAGGATCATAAATATATGGAACAGTCTCCCACAAAATGTTATTGTTGCTGAGTCAATAAATTCATTCAAGAACGGATTAGAAAAAGCATGGGCTGATGATCCAGGGAAATTTGACCCCTTATTCACCACACGCTACTACTTAATCCTTGTGTTGCATATTTACTTGCACTCAAGCAAACATGAGAGACAAATAAGTGTTCACACTTCCTGTCTACCATTCGTTATTTCGCTATTTCGCAAAGCCAGCTATATAATCAGTGAGTGCAGCGAACATGTAGTTAGCATGGTATCCACCAGTGGGCGCCACTGCGACGCCCAGGTCACTGTGGGGTCAACCCAATTAGGATACCACAATGTGACCTGAGGTACCACACTGGCAACCCCCCCCCCCCCACCCGCTGCCCTTCCCTTCCCTTCCCTCCCCTCCCCATTTATGCTGTCTGGCTCATAATCTCGCAGTAAAGCCCGAATGAGTAATTATTCTAGGCCCACATCCTCTTTTTAAGCCTTTGTGCAGATATATGGATATATAGAAAGTTATAGAAATGCGTAGAAATATATAGAAACGTATAGTTATGGTTAGATATATTAGATATATATATAGAGAAATATATGGAAATGTATAAACAAAATATTGATAGAAATATATAGAAATATCTAGAAATATATATTAAAATAAACTCTATAAAAATAAATAGATATACAGTAAAACCTGCATAAATCGACTGACCTTGGGACCGACTTTAAGTGGTCAATTTAGGGAGGTGGTCGGTGTAGGGAGCTAGAATATGGTTACAATGGTATTTTTGGAATCCAAATAAAGCGATCGGTATAGGGGAGTGGTAGATCTGTGGAGTGGTCGGTTAGGGAGGTTTTACTGTATATAGACATATTTAATATAGAGATAAATATATAGAATTTTCCTTTAATGTAGATATATATAAATATAAATATATTGGAATATATAGAAACATATTCAATATATAGAAATGTATATATAGAGTAAATCCAGGTTTATATATGTATTATCTGGTCCATTTGGAGTCTAAACATTATTTAATGGTTGGCGGGTGAAATGGCGGTATAGCCAAATATCATTATTTGTTTGTTTGTTGTTGTGTTACGTCCTAGCAACATCTAAGGTCATATCAGGATGGGTACTGACTTGTGACAGTGCGCACTCATGGCAAATTTATAGTGCTGCCCACTGGAAGACCAGGCCACCAGCACCATGACCTGATATCTCACTCAGTCACATTATCCTGACACTGAGCCAACCAGTCCTTGCCCTATTCTAATAATGCCGAGCGCCAGGCTAGGAAGCAACAAATATCAATTTTTAAGTCATCGGTTTGACTCGACCAGGGTTCGAACCCACGATCTACCAACATGGGACACAGACGCTCTACCTTATTCGGCCATCCCGACTGGTCATCATTGTTGGAGGTCAACTCTTGGATCTGGTCGGAAGAATGGAAGGTGCACTTCTGGGGAATACACTGTTTCAATGTATTGCATATGACCACTTGTACCAGCAGCCTGTGAAGAAGCGATACTTCTAGTCTGCTCCAGTAAAGGTGCTTGGAGAATGAGCTGCGAATCAAATCAGGAAGGGATCCACATGGCTGAAGTCAAGAGCCTGCCTTTCATTACCTTAACCTAAGAATAATCAGCAGCCCGTGCGGTAGGTCGGGAGTTCGATTCCCAGTCGAGTATTGCTTGCTTTGGGGGTGTTTGTAACCTTAAGACGGTTACCGGCTGCAGCACTGCAGCAATATAGAAAGGCCCCGATAAACCGGTCCAATCTTTCGTTGAAGATTAATCTTCAGGTGGGGCGGTTGTAGAAGCTGGGGATGTCTTTACAAGATTCAAAATGGCGAAGCGTTGGGGCGCCGCTGAATCACTCCGGTGTGGCGGGAGCAAAGCACTTGTATACAGTAACAGCAGCAAGGGTTCAGGAGGAAGGGACAGGTAAAGATAGGTCCATCAGGTTCCGGCAACAAGAACAAAGCGAGAGAAACGAGAAGATACAGGGCCCCAACTCCCTTGATCAGGGGGTGAAGTAAGCCCAGGAAAAAAAAAAAGGGTAGAGTATAGGAAAGAGAAATGAGGAGACTTGAGTCAAAGGACCGTGTCTATTTCCTCTATGGTGACCAGCCGGCAAGCCAAAGACACAAACAGAGTAAGAGTAAAAAGTGAAATGCTGGTGGGCTCCCCATCCTGGAACACTTTTCAGACATTATCAAGGCAGAGCATGGCCAGCAGAGAGGAGATAGAGAGAGATCTGGACGAAGTGCAGTCCGGATAGCAAGTCCCCGGTCGAGTCAAAGCAAAAACTTGCAAAATTGATACTTTTCGCTACTCAGCCTGGTGTTTGGCATTAATAGGATAGGACAAAAACTGGTTAACACATTATCAGGATAATGTGACTGCGTGGGAAATCTGGGACATGGTGCTGGCGGCCTGGTCTCCCAATGGGGCAGCACTATACAGTCACCATGAGCGCGCATTCTGGTATTATAATGTAAGATGTTGCTAGGATATAAATCTCCAACAACCGACTTCATTGGAACCATTAAAGCTGCAATCTGATATGTCCTCATATGTTGCCAGGATATAAATCTCCAATAAACAAACAAACAAACAACCTGCTGCCAAGCTGTTAGAAAAAACTAAGGTCGTAAAGGTTTGTTTTTTTGTTTGTTGTTTTACGTCCTAGCAACATCTAAAGTCATATCAGGAAGGGTACCGACTTGTGACAGTGCGCACTCATGTTGACTTTATAGTGCTGTCCCACTGGGAAACCAGGCTGCTGGCACCATGACCTGATATCCCACTCATTCACATTATCCTGACACTGAGCTAACCATTCCTTGTCCTATCCTAATAATGCCAAGCACCAGGCTAGGAAGCGACAAGTATCAATTTTTAAGTCATTGGTTTGACTCGAACAGGGCTCCAACCCACGACCCCACGATCTACCAGCACGGGAGACGGGCGCTCTACCTCATTCGGCCATCCCGTCTGGTCATAGAGGTGACGGTGACAGAGCTTACCGCTAATGGATGGCAGGTGAGGAGAGAGTGGGCGGAGGGGCTCAGCACTTGCGTGACCAGTGAGTGCAGGATGGATTACCAGGAGATGATGAAGTGCCGAGGGCATAGGGACTTGGGGGAATTGGACACCTTTTTATGTATTTTTATATGGTTGTATTATTGGCATTATTACACCAAAGACAATGTAGGATAAGACATGCCACTCCGTGCTTTCCTGTGAAATACAGATCCAGTGGCGCCATCCCATTGCAAACAAGGTATGCATTACATGGCAATAGACTACATCCTCATGCCAGCCACATGATGCATTGTGGGATGCGTAGAAGCAAAACAAACATGCAAGAAGCACATAGCTAATGCTAATACAATGTTTTTATTTATATCCTATGATGTACAACTAGAAAATGAGGAGGGTTAATCAGATATTGGTTATATATTTCTCTGAAACGAGTGTATGTTGACACATTTGGCATTTTAATATTTAGAACAATAAGTAATAATGGTGATGTGGATATCACTGATTGGTTTGTGTGGAATTGTATGTTTCTTAGCTCAAAATGTTTAACTATAGCTAGTTTTGTCTTAGCTCTATTCATCAGATCATTCATTATATTGCGTGTGTGCATACATGTTTATGCCAACTTGTTATGTATTTCTATTCATTTTGAATAAAATCAAAATCGAAGTTTTCCCCTACGCGTATCGGCAAACTCAATGGCCAGATGCATTTGCTTTGCTGCCAACGCCATTTTCAGCGCATGCGCAGTCGGAACGGTGATCTTGTCTATTAAAATGTTATATTTGCACAGTATATATTATCTTCCGCTACAATACAGTGGCCAAATCGGTAGCGCACAGGTTTCCCATACAGAAGGTTGGGAGTTTGAATCCTAGCCGAGTCAAACTTTCTCTTATCAAATTGATACCTGTCGCTACCTAGGCTGGAAACGATGACCGTATTCCATTATCATGACTGCGACTCAGGTCACCCGAGCCGCTAGAATTTCAAATCCACCGTGAGTGGAGTAAAAATAGTATCGAATAAGGCCACCACGGGGGGGGGGGGGGGGCGGGGTCATAAGCATTGCTTATTCATATTAGTTTTCTACTTCAAAGTAGCAATCTCATATATGAACATGCGTATGAAGAAAATATTGTGCTTCTTAAATTAAGAATGTATGTACTCATGACATTTACCCAGGCTTTGTCCACATTTTCTAATGGGTTGTTTGTTCTTCACCCCTACTGTACAGAGCAGTACGGGGTAAATCTTTTATCTAACTGTCGCCCAACTAGCGCCCACTGAATCTGTCATAAGCATATTCAGCGCTATATGGAGCGACCTAACCAGCCACAGTGTGACCCAACCAGCCATGGTAGAACTCGTTTGAGCCCGTTTGAACTTGCCGGAAATAGACTTTCCTATTCTCGTCTTCGCGAGAACTCAGTGAAGTAGATTAGTTTTCCGCATTATTGATAGATTATAGAAGAGAAATACTTGATAATAAACATTAACTTTGTTATAACTATAAAATGATATTTATTTCAATTATCATAATCATGTGTTGTGTTCTTTTTTTATTGCAAATGGCAGCCCCCATAAGGGGAGGCCATTTGCAATCGAAAAGAACAGCTCTGATTGGCTCAAATTATGGAAAGATCCCATTATTTTTTTAGTACTTTCTTGTTCAGACATTGTTACACATATATGTTTCTTTTGCACAGATTAAATTATTTGAAGTACATTTTAAATTTATCTACATTGATTTCTCTTTAAATCACACAATATCACTACTTACTGAATGGGAAACTCATCCTGCAAGGGTATGCTCAATATGACCCAGTGGTCAGCCGTTTTTGCTCCTTTCGTCGCTGTGGACCATTCTCGAATCTGTAGCTAGCGTCACCTCAACAGAGCAGCCGGCTGCGGGTCTCTTGACAGGAGGTTGCCGGAAACATGCCGGTGCGTCTCGACAGTCTCTGCTGGTCAGTTTTGAGCTGTGTGCGTATTTGTTGACAGCGTCACGCACAGCGCATCAGTCTGGATCAGACATGGCCGCAGTGTGACAGCCTAGCAGTGCTAGCAATGTCAGGGGGCGTTGTAGTGTGACATGACACCAGGGGCGTAATCGATTAATTAACTCGGGTCATCCGAGCCACTTTTTCGCACATGCGCACATCCTACAGACTCGGGTCGAATAATTGAATAAGCTTCTCCATGCTCTGGGTGGAAAAAATGGTGGCTTAATCCAAAACCTTTTTTTTTTTTTACTATCCGATATAAGTACAGCAAAATAGGATTTAAAGTATTTTATGATTGCGTGGTTTAGCTATATTTCCATTTCATTAATCTGTGTTATTACAAAAAAAAAACATGTAGGACTGGTACTGGTAGTTGTTATCCTGCAGGACGGTACCAACACGAATGTTACATCATCGTTCCTCGCCAACCCCAGCCAAGAGGTGGGTTACTGGGGTCGGGTCGTTTTGCATACAGCACATGTTTTTGTCAACTCCACTCACCGTGTTCGATTTGAAATTCTAGCAACTCTGGTGACCTGAGTCGCCGGGTCGTGTTCATTGATTACACCCCAGGAGTGATGCGGGAGGCATACTTTGACAGCGCATACTGTGACAGCAGTGTCAACCGCAACAGCGGTAGCTAGAGGTGACAGTGCAACAGGACACTGTCAATAATATAAGAGGCAGCTATAGTGTGACAGTCCAGGAGGATGCAGTTAACAATTTCAGATGGAGTCACAATGTGACAGTGCAGTAAGTAACACCAAACCACTGTCAGTGCCAGAAGCAGCCAGAGTATGACAGCGCAGCAGGAGAGTGTGACAGGGTTAGAGATGACCATAATGTGACAGTGCAGCAGACCAATATTGGCACTATCAAAAGCAGTCAAAGGGTGACAGCGAAGCAGGACAGTGTGACAGTGTCAGAGATGACAACTGTGACAATGCAGCAGGCCAACACTGGCAATCTCAGAGGCATCCATAGTGCGACAGTGCAGCAGGACAATGTGACAGTGTCAGAGATGGCCAAAGTGTGACAGTGCTGCAAAACTGTGTGACCGTGCTGCAAAACTGTGTGACAATGTCAGAGATGGCCACTGTGTGATAATGCCACAGGATCCCTCTAATGGTGGCCGATGCAGTAGGAGTGTGACACAGCAACACCTGTCACATTAGGCCTGTAAAGGGTGACACCATCTGCCCGCTGTCTCTGCGAAATATACCTATTCCATATGACGTCAGCATGGGTATTTAGGTCAGTGCGCGCGGTGCTTGCTGCAGGATGGCACACGGTCACACTGCAAACTCAATGGCTATGAGGAATTATCATAAACAAAAAGTGAAATATCTCTAAAACCATACTACCTAGACACACACCGCTTGGAACACACATAGAAAACAAATTCAATGAACACATTATATTAAATTAATCAGGTTAGCATTCTACATTTCTATTAATTTTGAATAAAATTGACATTTTGCGCTGCGCATGTCAACAAACTCAATGCATTGTCAATGGCCATGATCAATCTTCCTACAGAAAAAGTGAAATATCTCTAAAACCACATGACCTAGACACAAATCGCTTGGCCCACAAGCAGATACCATCTTTAACAACCAGATTATAATAGATTTATAAGGTTAGGGTTCTGCATTTCTATTAATTTTGAATAAAACTGACATGTTGCACTGCGCGTATTGGCAAACTCAGTGCATTGTCAATGGCCATGAGCAATCTTCTTACAGATAAAGTGAAGTATCTCTAAAATCACACCACCTAGTAACAAACCGCTTCGCACACAAACAGATAACATGTTTACCAAACAGATGATATTAAATTTATGATATTCGGGTTCAGGATTTCTATTAACTTTGAATAAAACTAATGTTTTGCACTGCGCTTATCAGCAAACTCAATGCCATTGTCAATGGCCGTGAGCAATCTTCATACAGAAAAAGTCAAATATCTCTAAAACCACACCACCTAGACACAGACCGCCTGGCATACAAACATATAACATGCTTAACAAACAGATTATATTAAATTTATAAGGTTTGGGTTCTGGATTTCTATTAATTTTGAATAAAACTAACGTTTTGCACTGCACATATCGGCAAACACAATGGCAGTGTGCAGTCGTTCTGCAGCCAAGCTGCGCGTCCACACACAACATTTGTAAACATTGAAAGCGGTCTACACCCTGCGAGGGGTGTGGGGCAGGCTGATTGAGAAGGGAAATATGGGTCAGCCTCGTTTTCATATAAAAGGACAACTAGAAACCACTAAATTAAAAGACACTTAGTGGTTGGTTGGTTGTTGGAGTTTTGCATCCTGGCAACATCTAAGGTCATATCAGAACAAGTACCGACTAGTGACAGTCCACACTCATGGTGACTTTATAGTGCTGCCCCACTGGAAGACCTGTCCACCAGCACCATTACATGATATCCCACTCAGTCACATTATCCTGACACTGAGCCAACCAGTCCTATCCTAATAATGCCAAATGCCTGGCATAATTTTTAAGTCGTTCATATGACTCGACCTGGGTTCATACCCATGTGTTCAAATCCCGAGATCTATCAAAACAGGAAACGGATGCTCAACTCATTGGGCACTTAATGAGAAGACAATGGAACTCTCTAGTCCATGGGGCCTAATCGGTGCAGCTTCCGGTGCAGGAGTCTGGTTAGCAGGCCGCCCTCCCGGGGCCACATCCCGCCATCACGCCATCACCAGTAATTCACCTGCTTCACCGGAAGTAGGCGGAAATGATGGGAGCGCTGAGACCTCCATTAGTACTTCCAGGAAGAGCAGGACCTCGCTAACCCGTTACAACTGGTGTTCCTACTGATATGACCTTAGTTGTCACTAGGGCATAAACCCCCGCCCCAAACAAAAATATATGTTTGTTTGTTGTTTGTTCACAGAACACGTCATGATAGGGTAGTTGGTTGTTAGAATGCCACGTCCCAGCAACATCTGAGGTCATATAAGGATGGGCACTGACTTGTGACAGTATGCGCCAATAATTTACTAATTTGATACTTGTCGCTATCTAGCCGGGTGTCCTGCATTACTAGGATAGGGCAATGACTGGTTAGCTCAGTATCAGGATAATATGACTGAATGGGAAATCAGGTCATTGTGCTGGCGGCCTGGTCTCCCAGTGGAATAGCACTATAAAGTCGTCATAAGTACGTACTGTCACAAGTCGGTACCCGTCCTTTTTTTAGGTAGTCAAGGAACTTGACACATAGTTAAACTTAAAGGTAACATTTTACATAAAACCTGTATTTATCATTGCATCATAGAATACATATGTGGTGATAATGAATCACATCACCTCACCTTAATTTAAAATTGAGAAATGGTATTCCGGTGATTTAATTTGTTAACAATATTCTTTAGGCCAGCTAAGTGTGTACATGTAACCTTTCGAATATTCGGCAGTGTCTGTATTTCATTAATTGTAAATATTGCCAACCACATATTATATATTAAATATTTAATTGGTATAACAATTGATATAATGTAATAGTTTTTTGTTTTTTTTAAATTACACTTCCTTCCTACAAAGTGTCCTCTGCGCTCTTGTATGCACGTGCCGGTCACTCAAGTGTCAGGTTATAATGCCCTTCTGTGGGGGTGGGGGGGATACCTACCTATGTGCATACCTGTGGTAGCCAGGGGCGTAGCTAGACCTTTAACGATGTGTGCTCCTAATTTTGGCAGGGGGTTTAGGGGGCCGCTTCCGGCGTCACACCCTTCTGAATATGAAATCATATCTAACTAATCCCCCCCTCTCTCTGTCTCTCTCTTTATTATTTTTACATTTTTGTTGTTGTTGACAAAACGATGTGGACGTTTTGGCATATGCGCATATGCCTAGCTACGCCCCTGGTAGCAAATAGAATCAATGCAATTAGCCATCAGCCTACTGAGTCATCCTTCAAGGGCGTAATCAATTAACCAACTCGGGTCACCCGAGCCACTTTTTGGCGCATGCGCACATCCTACAGACTCGGGTCCATGCTCAGGGTGGAAAAAATGGTGGCTTAATCCAAAACCTTTTTTTTTCTTTTTTAATAACCAATATAACTACAGAAAACTAGGATTTAAATTGTTTTATGATGGCATAGTTTAGTGATATTTCCATTTCATTAATCTATGTTATTACCCAAAGAAAACCGGTATGACTGGTACCGGTGGCTGTTATCCTGCAGGATGGCACCAGTGCAAATGTGACGTCATCCCTCCTAGCCACCCCAGCCAAGAGGTGGGTTACTGGGGTTGGGTTGTTTTGCACACGGCACGTGTATTTGTCGACTCCACTCGTGGTGTTCTATTTGAAATTCTGACGACTCGGGTAAGCGGAGTCACCCGGGTCGTGTTAATCGATTATGGCCCAAGTGTCAACTGTGTGCTCAAAGTGAATGTTTGCGATGTGCTACCCGTGGTTAGCTGTGTGTGTACCTACATGCAACTACAATAGTTGCAATTAGATGTATACAAAAAGGGCCTCACTCAGATACCAGGGCCCAGGTTCTCAATTTGTTTCAAAATGAATGATTCACCTGGGGTTAATGTCTGCATGTGCACTCGCAGCTAAAATAGATGCAATTGACAATATTCACAATGCATTCGACATCTGACGGCGACGACGAACACTACGGTTGTGGGACCGTTGGCACAGCACGTTTTTAAATTAGATTTTTTTCATTGATACGGTATTTATTCTGCCCATAGTGTGTAAGCTCCAAAGAGGGTGCTTGTTTTCAATGCTGGACAGCTGGGAGGAATGTTATGGTGAATGCCCGGGTTCCGGATCCGGGTTGGTATCCGGGATATCCATCAGCATTTATTTAAGTAGTTAGTATCTATGTTAGTTATTTTTTGTTTTTTGGGGGTATAACTTTCTATCATATATCTAATATTGTAGCCTAGTATGTACATCTAGTGAGATGGTAATAGGCTTGTGGATGAGGATGTGTTCCCAGAATTTGTTTGTTTGTTTTGTTTGCAGCTTTCCTTTCACTTGTGCCCTGTCCCTAGTTAGTGGCTAGATGTGCCAGAACACATCCGTACTATTCAGGACTGTGACCAGGTGGGTCGACTGCAGTGTTAAATTGTTAACCATAGTTTTAATGGAATTGTCCTTGACTTTTGGTTTTACCACCTTCCTTTCACCTGTGCCCTGTCCCGAGTTGGTACCCGGGTGCGCCAGAACACACCCGTACCCTTCAGGTATGCGACCTGGCAGTGGTTTGTGGTATTTTCTCATGCCATAGTGTATTACAGGTTTGGTTCGGTGAGCATGGTTGGTCTGTTCATATCATTTGTGATTTGTGCCAGAACACATACCAAGGTGGACTATGGCCTCATTTCTTCCGACCCTCCTAGTACTCCAGATGGCTGTGTATTTATAGCTTTGAGGTGCACCCTCTTCCATAGCCTGTCCTTGGCATGTGTGCTCTTTCACAGTTTGCCTTGACTGCACCTGGTCAGGTGTTATTTGGTGCCCATATGATGGTGTATGGTTTTTATTTGTTCTTTTTTAGGAATTGTTTATAGAGCTCCAGTTTCTTGATTGTTCTGACTGGAGCTGGTTGTTTGTTCCAGGCTTGCGCGGTCATGACTAACACACTTCTCTCATGTATTTTATTAATGTTTATGGTTTCTTTTAGCAATGGTGTGCCTGTATGTCTGGTGTTTTTACTAGCAGTCACTGTGAGACCTTGTTGTGTGGTATAGTGGTGTGCAAGTAGCTTGAGGTGTAGTTCTCTTCTATTTGTTAGTAGTTTTGTGTTGCATTTAATGTGGAGTTCCATCATTGGGAATCTTTTGTGGACCTGGAGGCATAACTTTAGCACTCTGTTCTGTAGCATTTGTAATCTACTTAGAAGGTTTGCATTCCCTCCCATGTACATGATGTCACTGTAGTCAAAGTAGAGTAGGATCATACGGTTGTATATTTTTATTGCCATGCTTTCTGTCATGTAGTATATTAGTTTTGCTAGTAGCCATATTTTATAATTAGCTTTCTTTATTGTATTTGTTATACAGGTGTCATAATTTAGGTGCCTGTCTAGGTCCAGTCCTAGATAGCGATACCTGTCTACTGACCCGAGTTGACCATCCCCCAGTTGGCAGTCAAACTTTAGGTTCTGGGTGTGCCTGGTACTGAACAGTACCGTTTTTGATTTACTTGTATTTATTTTTATTTTGTTTATTTGGCACCATTCGTTTAACTTCAATAGTGTTTTATGTAGGGTTGCTTCTAGTTCCTCAGGTGATTTGCTAGCATACAAAGGCTATGGAAATGACTACCTTTCAAATGCACATATGTCAGTCAAATTTTGGGATATTTTGAAAATTCCAAAAGTATATTGCTTTTGGGTCATTGGGGCTTCCAAGAAAAGTTGTTCATGTTTGGACCGTGTTGAAAATTTTAGGAGGGTACCAAACTAGTCAGTCACTATTAATACACAATATTCACAATGCATGCAACATCTGATGGCGATGACAAACACTACGGTTGCGGGATCATGACCACGACGCATGCGTGGTAATATCCTCTATAAGCTACTCTGGCTACGGTTAATTGCTGGACTCACACAGTCATAGTCAAACTGTTCCATTGGATGGCTTAACCTGCCATATTGTGCGATGTAATCAGGTAATGTTCTGGTTCAGTAGCGTCTCACCAGGTGACTTACTCTACCATATCTGGATGGCGTGGCCGAGTCGGTAGAGCGCAGGCCTCCCGTGCGAGGGATGGGGAGTTTGATTCCCGGTCGAGTCAAACTGATGACTTATACCATTGATACTTGTCGCTTCCTAGACTGGTGCTCAGCATTAATAGGATATTGCAAAGACTGGTTTGCTCACATCAGGATAATGTGACTCAATGGGATATTGGGTTATGGTGCTGGTGGCTTGATTTCTGTGTGGGACAGCACTACAAAATCGCAATGAGTGCACTCTGTCAGAAGTCGGTATCGGTCCTGATATGACCTTAGTTGGTGCGAGGACGTAAAATTCCAACAACCAACTACCCTATCATAACATGGTGTGTGATTCTCTTTTTGGTTCAATGGCGTGTCACGTGTTTAATTGCTCGGCGGGTTGGCCGTCCTGATATGACCTTAGATGTTGCTAGGACGTAAAACAACCAAAAAACAAAAAACTCGCAGGGTTGCTACCGGGTTTTAACTGGGCACACACACAATGTTGGTAATTCATTATCTGGTCGGTTGGCTGTTGGAGTTTTATATCCTAGCAACATCTAAGGTCGTGTCAGGGCGGGTACCAACTTCTGACAGTGCACTGAATGCAGCTGTCTTGACGCTTATGTCTAACTTTATAGTGCTGCCCCACTGGGAAATCAGGCCGCCAGGACCTAGATAAAAGATTCACCCTGTACTTGAAATACACGGGTGAACGACAACGTAGTGTAACTACGGGCGAAAATAGCTTTAGTATGGAACAGGAAGTAGAATGCCTGCCTCCAGTGTCAAATGGATACTTATATCGGCACAGAGTTGGTGAAATGGGAGAGAATGCAAAAAGACAAGATGGCGGCCATAGAACGCCGTCGATTTCACTTTTAAATCTTATTAAACTAGATGTTTTATTATATTTTTCAACTCAAAGGTAGCGGGTAAATATAAAAACATATATGAAGAATATATTTTGCTTCTTAAATTAAGACATTATTCACTCAATTAATTTCCCCAGCATATCGAAATTCTTCGCCAGCTTTTCTAATGGGTTGGTTTTCACCCCTGTACTGTCAGTACGGGGTTGAATCTTTTATCTAGCCGGCACCATGATCCGATATCCAACTCAGTCACAGCATCTGGACACTGAGCTACCCATTCTTTGTGCTATCCTATTAATGCTGAGTGCCAGGCTATGAAGTGACAAGTATCAATTTTATAAGTCATTGGTTTTTACTCGACCTGGAACCAACTCCCGATCTCCTGCACACGAGACCCAAGCTCTACCGATTCGGTCACAGCACCTGGTCAATTATATGGTTCCAGGATTGCAACATAGAGCAACGTATATTATTTGTATTCAGTCTAATCTGTAGCAATGTATATGATGGAATTATATATCAACTATCTGGCGAGATTTTACCAGTTGCACAACATATTATACGGCAACGTGCTACAATGGACATACCATTTTGTTGTTGTGTAATCTTTGATTAAACAAAAGAAGTTGTGTGGGGAAATGTTAAAGTTGTTTTTAGCTTATTAGTATTGTTTTCTGTACTCTTTGACTATTTGGCCAAGAACCCCCCCAACCCCCAACCCCCAATAGCCGATGTTTACTTTTTGTGCTGAGGGGTCGTTAAACAAACAAACAATCCTTGACTGTTTGGCCGTGGTATAAATATCAAGTTCCATATAATATTCACTTACACATTTATACGGCAGTAGATTCATAACTACACATATCTAGAGCTTTTCGTAGCTTCTTTCCATACTCCTGAAGCTAGGTTTCATGTATAACAATTTTTAACACAATCGTTGTGAAATTTGCTGATTTCTGTTTTATGAAAACCGTTTGAACGGGGACACCATTATCCATATGTATATACATTTTACCTCGGTAAACAGCCTCAGGCTAGCCTCAGGCTAGGGAGAGGTAAGCACGTCCGGTACCAGCAATTAGCATATACAACTCACGACTGGATAACGTGTCGTTGGGTTGCTCCGGCAAAATTAGTCTACATACAAGCAAATACGCAGTAAGTATAATAAAAACTGTGGTTAGCTTAATTATGATGCATTAGAGCATCATTATGGAAAGTTTAGACTTTCGTTGGTCCAATTTGGACGAGTTATTTGGTTATAAACAACCAAGGATAGAACACTCGAGTGGGTTTCTCGAAGGAACCAAACCGGTCATTAGCGGTTATGTCAACACCCGGGTCACCGTGTGACTATGGGTAGAGATGTGGGTTTCGCCCTATCTCATGTGGAAATTCTCTCGTACTCTAATAGAGAGTAATGTTGGAGATGCTCCTGGGTTTCTTTTATAGACTCCCCTAGACAAAACTTTTTCAGGCGTTTCTCCGAGTTTCGTAGCATTTTCTCCAACTTGTTGACGTAGTAGTCACAGGTGGGAGAAGTGTGCGGAACAGAGGGATGGGCGGGCCGATACACTGGTCCCGACCCCGCGTAAGGTTTGGGCTTGACCCACAACCCACGCACAAATTTAGCTTATTACGCCTGTGTTATAACGGTATAAACACGTTCTCTAACACCAATAGATGTCCAAATGAGTTTGAAACAACCATATTGTGACATATATATATACCGGGACTGACCAAAAATCTTTGTTTCAGCTCCCGATGGCCACGAAGCGGAGTAAGCGCGGTGCAGCAGCAGCCGAGGGGCGTGTTCCGAGTGGAGTGGACGAGGAGTACGACTCCTCACCTGTGTTGTCGGCAGGGCCGTCGACACAGCCCCGGGCGCATATCCTCTCCGACCCGGATGAGGACGCAGTGCCTGATGTGCCTGCGCCTCCAGATTGGGAGGCTCGCTTTGCACGATTGGAAAGCCACATCTTGACTGCCAAATCGCCTGTGTCTCGGAAGCGGCGTAGGCCGAGTGTCCAAGAGGATTCGTTTGAGGATTTCTTGGACACAGACTCGGCGGTGGAGCTTAAGGCTCCTCCTCCTCCTTCTCCTAAACGGAGGAAGAAGAAGAAACAGGTGATTTCTTCGGGTGATGAATTCACCAAGGAGCGGGCAGAGACTGGTTTTCGCAAAAAGCGGAAGACTAAGTCCAAAAAGAAGAAGAGGAAGAGGAAATATTCTTCTTCTGATTCGTCCACTGAGTCTACTTCTACGGAATCAGACTCAGACACCATATATGAAGGGGTCTATGCGGACATTGGCACTAAAGTGGCTAAGAAGGTGGAGAAGCCAAAGGCTAAGCGGGTTAAAACCACTACGCTTATGCGCGAGACCGTGAATGGTCATTTTCGCACGTTCAAACCGGCGGAGGTTATCTCCAAGTTAGGAGATGAGTTAACAGGCATAAAGGGTGTTCCCAACTCCATCATTAAAGAAATGGATCGGGATGTCAATATGACGGATGACCGTAAGAAGTTTGAGGATGTGTTGCACACAGTGCATAAGGCAGTGTTGGCTACCCTAACAGCTATTGTTCCTGTGGCTAATAGGATGCAGAGTGAAAATAAGTTCTCGTCTTTGGCTAAGACAATGGACAAAGGCATTGCAGTGCTAGCGGCGGCAGGTAATTACCTGTCGTTTCGAAGATATGAAAATGTCTTCAAGTCAGTTTGCACAGATGCTGGCAAAGAAGTGGCTCGCTCTAAGAAGGTTACCGATAATGAGGGGAAGGAGTTTACGCTTTATCTTGCTCCAGAGCCGATTAAAGGGAAACCTTTAGATAACACCAAGATGTTTGGCGGTCAACTACAATACCTCTATAAAGAGGTAGAGACTGCAGCCAAGAGTGGCAAAAACATGGATGGCAAGAAGAAACAGGAAGCTCCTCGTTTCAAAAAGTCACGAGGGGATTTTCGTCCACGACGGTTCACCAGAGGAACCAGACCGAGTTCAAACTTCGGTCAAGGGTTTCGGGGCCGGGGCGCTCGCCCAGGCTGGACCGACAACACCGCACGGCCAATAGGTCGAGGGTTCAACTCGTCGAGACCTTTCCCCAGGGGCGGGTCCAAGTAGAGGTCCAAACACAAACTTTACAAGTCCCTGCAGCCTCTAAAAACACACAAACTGTAAGCAACTTTGTGGCTGGTAATATTAGTAATCATATTTCTGAGTGGCACAAAATTACTAGTGACCAAGAAATTATAAAAATAGTTAGGGGTGTTCACATTCCCTTTACACAAATTCCTGTACAAAGTATAATACCTTTTCCATATAACATTCAACCAGTTGAACGAGAGGCACTAACTAAACAGGTACATAAATTCTTTGAGAAAGGAATTATACAAAAAGTGACACACTGTTCAGGACAGTTTATTTCAAACATTTTCTCGAGACCGAAGCCTAATGGTGATGTTCGAATGATCCTGGATTTAACAATCCTTAATAAAAGGGTGGAATATCGACATTTTAAAATGTTCTCTCTAGATACGGCACGAGATCTGATTACACCAGATGCGTGGATGGCTAGTGTTGATTTACAGGATGCATATTATACGCTTCCCATAATGGAACAATACCGAAAATTTCTTCGATTTATTTGGGATAACCAACTCTATGAGTTTACCTGCATGCCGAATGGCTTAGCTTGTGCGCCACGTTTATTTACTAAATTGCTTAAACCTGTTTTCTCGGTAATGGCGAGGAAGGGTCACATAATGTTTCCATACATAGATGATTCTTTTATTATAGCATCAACACAAATTGGTTGTGTGAATGCAGTTTTGGATTTATGTGCATTACTCACTAAATTGGGGTTTTATGTACATCAACAAAAGTCAGTGTTTAAACCAACAAAACAACTCAAATGTTTAGGGTTTATTCTGGATACACAGTCCCTTACAGTGTCGATAACAGAACAAAACTAATTAAGTTTATGACTACAGCGACTCAGCTTATTAAGTTATCAAAGCCAAAAATTAGACAGGTTGCTGTTCTTATTGGCATAATGACATCATATGCACCTGCTGTGTTATATGGGAAGGCCCATATTAAGTCGCTAGAAATAGATAAAAATTTAGCGTTAACACAAACTAAAGGCAATTTTGAGCGAAAGATGTTTATTTCGCAAGAAGGGTTACAGGATATTGGATGGTGGATGCAACATATAGCAAGTTCACCAAATCCAATCCGCATGGCGGAACCTAATACAGTAATTACTACTGATGCTTCGTTAGAAGGTTGGGGAGCTCATCGAGATGGGGTCACAACAGGAGGTAGATGGCTTGATGATGAAAAATCAGACTATATTAATGCACTAGAATTGCGTGCTATTTATCTGGGCTTACGTAGTTTAGTAAAGATAAATAAATCACAGGTTAGAATACTAACTGATAATACTACTGCCATGGCATATATTCGTAACATGGGTGGAACCAAATCAAAGTCTTGCAATCAGTTATCTAAACTGATTTGGAACTGGGCACAGGCTCAACAAGTCTGGCTGACTGTAGCGCATATTCCAGGGTCACAAAATACACTTGCAGATTATAAAAGTAGAAATTTCCATGACCATTTAGAGTGGTCTCTCTCTACACCTTTGTTTAACTTCGTTTGTGAAAAATGGGGTACACCTGAAGTTGACTTATTTGCATCACGAAATAATAACAAGTTACCCTGTTATGTTTCTTGGCATCCTGAACCGGATGCTTGGAAAGTAGATGCGTTTGCTATTACCTGGGAAAATAATTATTTTTATATTTTCCCACCATTTAGCATTATCAGCCGAGTAGTGAGAAAAATCGGCTTGGAAGGGACACATGCGATACTGGTGGTGCCCGATTGGGACACGCAACCTTGGCTGCCAGCAGTTTCACAACTGGCAAAAGATCGTATACGATTCCCAAGAAAACTCGGGAATCTGACGCACCACGGACCGCTAGTGGTTCACGGCGACGTGTCAACGACGCCCCTATTGGCATTCCTTTTCTAAGGAAGCAGCTACAGCAATTTGGATTGGACAGAATTACTGAGGATAGGATAGTATCGGATGCCTGGAGGCCAGGAACTGTCAAAATGTATACAACCTATTTAAAGAAATGGGGTGTACATTGTTTGTTAATGAAAGTTAAGCCAACAAATCCAAAGATTTCACAAGTAGCTCGGTTTCTTCGTTCTCTAGAGGATGAAGGACTTTCCTTTGGATCGATTAATGCGGCGAGGTGTGCGTTATCAATTATATTACCTAGAATTGATGGCGAAACAGTTGGAAAACATTATGTTATTTGTTATTTACTTCGTTCAATTTATCAAAGGAATCCTCCAAAACCAAAGTATAGTCGGTTTTGGGATGTTTCTATAGTATTTAAGTTGTTTCAGGCTTGGCCTCACAACTCGTGGTTAGATATAAAACAGTTAGGTTTTAAGGTCGCGGTCCTGTTATTGTTAGTAACCGGACACAGAGGACAGACGATTGTTGCTTTATCCTTAACTGGATTAGAAATAGACAAGGAACAAGCTACGTTTGATTTAGAAAAATTGCTTAAATCGAACACGTTAGGTGACCCTTTATCAACGGTTCACTTAGACTGTTTTCCGAATGATCGGAAATTATGTGTTGTGTCGGCCATACGGGCTTATATATACAAGACAAAGGATTTACGTGCATCACAACAACTATTAGTGAGCTTTATAAAGCCACATAAGGCGATTTCACGAGACACACTTGCCAGATGGACAATTACGGTGTTGAAATTGGCTGGAGTGGATACGAGTAAATACTCTTCCCACTCAACTAGAGGAGCCATGGTCTCCAAGGCACGGGTGCTTGGTATTTCTGTGAAAAGAATACTAGCGCATGCAGGCTGGAAGACGGCTAAGTCGTTTGCAAAACATTATAATAAACGACTAGAAAAGCCTACCGGCGTTGCAAAGCGTCTTCTCGCCAACTAACAAGAATAGGTGAGAACAAAAATTTAGAATGTTATAATAATAAGAAAGAATGATATTAAGGATAAAAATGAATTATGTAAAGGTCTCCCTAGCCTGAGGCTAGCCTGAGGCTGTTTACCGAGGTAAAATAGTATAGTTATACGAGTCTTACCTTGGTACAGATGATGGATAACTGTTGTTTTACCGAGGTATAAGCCTCGGATAGATGTGGGCTAGGGCCCTCCCGCCACACCCTGCCACATCTATTCCGTTGGTGTACCTTTTCGGTAAAGTAATAGTATCCATTGTTTGAAAGTCATTTTTATCCTCAATAAGTAGGTTAAGATTGCTGGTACCGGACGTGCTTACCTCTCCCTAGCCCACATCTATCCGAGGCTTATACCTCGGTAAAACAACAGTTATCCATCATCTGTACCAAGGTAAGACTCGTATAACTATACTATATATGACTCTCACCTGTGTATATATATATATCTATATATAAATTTAGGCTACGGTAAAGGAAAGAGAGAGAACAATGAGTAGTGGTGGGGAACCTTCTTTTATTTTTGCTTGAAGGTCCCATGTCCGGGCAAAATAACAGCCCTACCTAGAGCTAAAAATACGTGGTGCTAGGAGTGCAATCAAGGCGGGAATGAGCCAAGCGGCACTGAAATGGCAGTCCCGGGGCAAAAGAGTGGCCCGGGGTGAATATACATTGAAGAATAAATAAGAAATAAATAATAAATAATTAATTAAAGAAGAGAAGGGGGAAACTCCGCCTGCTTTATATATATATAATAAATTATATTCTACATAATATGTATATAACTATATATATAACTATATATATAACAATATATATATAACTATATATATAACTATGTCTAACTATTACTATATATATATAACGCTTATGAACGTATGTGCTACGATTCATATGTTCAAGTTATTTAACTGTTAATATCCATCATTATTAACTAGTCCGTATCAATATTGTGATGGAAGTATATATCTATGTATTTGTTTCTTTGATATCATTCCCTGTGTGATCCTCCACATGTCTTCTTGTGTTTCACGGGCCCTCCGGTGGCCGGGCGCCCGGCCCTTGATTCCCGGCGCCCCGTGCCTTGCCGTCCGGTGCCTCGCTGATTGCCTCTCGAGTTGCCGGCTTCGCGTTGCCCGGCGTCCCAATACTGCTGACCCGTGCCTAGTCGGGTTCCAGTACCCATACTGGCCGCTAGGTGCCGTCTTTTCTTCATTATTTTTGTGATATTTGATTTACCCTGTCCATAACGAGGAAGTGGCATCGCGACTTGTTTTCATCGCTGAACAGCAATATTCTCAATTTGGTAGTAGCCTTGGCATCTTATCTTGCCTTGTCAGCTGAGTGTGTCCATATTGACCAATTTCATATGACGTCAGCACATGTATTTAGGTCAGTGCGTGCGCTGCCTGGCTGCAGGACAACATCCGGTCACACTGCAAACTCAATGGCTATGAGCAATCTTCATAGAGAAAAGGTGAAATATCTCTAAAACCACACCACCTAGCCACAAACAGAAGTGGAAGACATATAGAAAACATATTCAAAGAAGAGATTATATTAAATTTATAAGGTTAGTGCGCTGCATTTCTATTAATTTTGAATAAAATCGACGTGTTGCACTGCGCATACCGGCAAACTCAATGCATTGTCAATGGCTGTGAGCAATCTAATGAATCTTTATACAGAAAAAGTTAAATATCTCTAAAACCACACCACCTAGAAATAAACTGATTGGAATAGACATAGAAAACATGTTTAAAAAAAATTATATTAAATTAATGCAGTTAGGGTTCCGCATGTCTATTAATTTTGAATAAAATCGACGTTTTGCACTGCGCATACCGGCAAACTCAATGCATTGTAAATGGTAGTGAGCAATCTTCATACAGCAAAAGGTAAATATCTCTAAAACCACAACACCTAGAATCAAACTGATTGGAATACACATAGAAAACATGTTTACCAAAAATATTATATTAAATTGATACGGTTAGTGTTGTGGATTTCTATTAATTTTGAATAAAACTGACGCTTTGCACTGCGCATACGGCAAACTCAATGCATTGTCAATGGCGGTAAGCAATCTTCATACAGAAAAGGTGAAATATCTCTAAAACCACACCACCTAGAAACAAACTGATTGGAATACACATAGAAAATATGTTTACCAAAAAGATTATATTACGTTGATATGGTTAGGGTTCTGGATTTCTATTAATTTTGAATAAAACTGAGGTTTTGCACTGCGCGTACTGGCAAACTCAGTGGCAGTGTGCATTCGTTCTGCAGCCAAGCTGCACGAGCATACACAATGTTTACAAACATTGAAAGGGGTCTATGGGTCCTGCACAGGGGTCGCTAGCGGCGCATAGTGGCAAATTGCTGAATTAACAGATGTTTCAGACAAGGACTGATTAGATTAGCACAGTACTGGGATAATCGGACTGTGTGGGATATTGGGTCATGGTGCTGGCGGCCTGGTTTCCCAGTGGTGCAAAACTATAAAGTTGAACATAGTGTCAAGACATCTTGAATTACTAACACAAAAATACCAAAACTAACAAGGGAATCCTACTGCATACAAATCAACACAGGGTTGCTTTGGTGGTGGCGCCAGAGGGAGAGGTGGCGCCAGAGGGGGTATGGCGCCACAGGAAGTGGTGGCGCCACAGGGAGTGGTGGCGCCACAGGTCTGTCCCAACTGTGAACACGAGCCACACATGAAGTAGGACACGACATATGGGTGATAATATAGGGAAATTCCCTCCCACACCTTTTTACTCGCATTATCCTTACATATCACATATAGATGTATATAGGTGCAATACACCAGATTGTCCTGTGCCTTGTACATTTCATGAAAGCTGCCTGCAAAAGTGTTGAAGTGCTGCTGGCTTTTGCAAGTAACCAGTGGCACTCTCTCGAGGAGCGAATAGAGGTCTCACACCGGCAAGAACATGTCCGATTAAAAGTAGAAAGGCTGACCAGAATGGCTGTCAACCATTTATCAGCTTCACGACTAGACAACTGTAAACTCCCCACTGATGGAATGCTTCAGTGACGGATCACCCTCCATGTTGTACAGCAGCTGCGTAATGAAGAGAGCAGCTGATTAACTGTTCTGTTAATTAGCACTATTCTCAGATATTGAGTCGCATTGCGGCTGAGAGCGGCGATCTTCTGTTTTATAGACGCAATTAAATATGTTAGATAAAGAGTTCTCCGACATCATTACAACCGTTTGTACATAACAGGGCCATCGTAAGTAAATCGATATGTATAAAGCGACTGTCACACCTCGCCGGATTGAGCAATGGACAGAATTGTCTAGTCCGGTGGTGATAAGTATCAAAATGTATTAAAATGTGTCAAAATGTTGCGCTATCGGGTAAATGGCCGCTGGGCAAATGGACATGAAACAGACATGAAACGGACATGAAACCAACAGGAAACGGACATGAAATGGACATGAATGGATAGCCAATGGACGAAACAAACTCAAACCGGACAAGAACCATAGACATCAATCCGGCAGCATCCATTCCTAATTTTGTGTATGTTCAAAACTTGTATGGACACCAACTGATCTTTGTTCAGTTTCTGTCCGTTTCCCCCAATCCGGTGAGGTGTGACAGGGCCTTAAGTGGCAGGCGTTCATCAACATGAGATCATCTATTTTATTTCTAAATAGTATATGTGCTCTATGATCTATTATGGGAATATAAAGAAGGACACTCTCATCTTCAGTTATATCTGTATTGTTATTTGCGAACCACAGCTAGTGTATGACATCGCTTAGTTCTAGGTTTGGCCACGCCGGCGCCACCTGCAGGGGCTCTGACCTCCTATAAACCAGCTGGGTGTGGTCGTTATCGCCTCCAGACCCACTCGGACGGTCAGTTGTTCTAAAATGTATTATGTGTATCTAAATAAAGAATAGCTCCTAATGTTTGTCGGTGTCCCTGTCCAGACATCCTCATTCCCTCGCTTCCCAACACCCCTTAGTCTCTGAAAGCCCCTCTGTAATCGGTCGTTCTCAGAAATTGTGTACCACTTTCTTTCCCTATTAAATTAGTTTTTTTACATAGAAACCAAAAGTGAAAACATTCCAAATTATTTATATTCTTGCAGACAGACAAAAACACGACATATAATAGTTGGATGAGAATATCTCTGGCTGAACCTCAAAAGGCCCCTCCGTTTATTAACATAGCTTAAGAATAACAATATAAAGTCAAATTTCCGGCCGAATGGATACCTGATAGCGACCGCGCCGCCTGAAGTCGCCTCACCCGGGCCCCCGGAACCTGATTGGCTGCTGTCGTGTGGCACGGGCCACCCCATCCGGGTGAGTCTAGGTGGCACAGCACCCACCAGCCATACACAGGCAGGTGATATTAAAGCCCTGCAGCCTAAATAATATGGGCATAACTCGTTATACAATACATAATAGCAGAAAGCATTCCAATAAAAAGCAATCGATATTCATATGAAGGCTTACAACTTGTGCATATGTCAGAGTTGAACATTTGTTTTCACTTTTTGATTTCAATATTATGTAAATTGAGAAGAAAGCTGTTAAAATTAACTGTGTAGCTCCCGTCCAGAACATCATTTTAGCACACATCTATATTACATCAGTTTAACGCACAACAAATTCAAACACAATTTTATTGTTTACAGTTAAGCCAAAAGAATAGGGTGTTTTTCAAGACAAAAAAAAGACACCAATTCCTCCACTGTGTGCGGTGGGAGGGGCGTGGGGGCACCCGTACACATGATTACTCCGACAGCTGGTCGTGGTGGTGGTCGTGGAGGGGGGCACTCCACCACCGCGCCTATGGAGGAATATAGTGAGAGGTATAATTATGTTCCCCTGGCATTTATACTTGTATAATGCGGTATGTGTAAAGGACGTGTTAACACCGTGAGTTCTTGTAACGTAACTGACTTTATTAGCTCTCCTTCGTAGTGACGTCATATGTCGTAGTGATGTCATACAATATTATGGCAGGGCGTTTGTACACTACATATATTACATCTTCCCCTTTCAATGATATAGAGATATGTATATATATATATCTCTGCCCGACCTTCAATATATATTACATGTCATTCGATGAGTATATTGTTCTGTTAGGCGTAACATACTTAAGACTTACCGTTTATTTCTGTGTACTATTTTCTTAACAAACACGACAATGTTGCAAACATCAAATGTAACTTGATTACATTTACGCATCATACCACTGTAGTGGACGATCATAACATTAAACATACAATTTCATTATCCTGTCTAGGAAGCTCTACGAAAACATGTGTTAAAACCTAATGTTCATACAGCACATATTTTAATGCACTAAATACATGGCACTGAATTGTGATGGTGTGTAGGACCACTTTACGAATGAATACAACAATGTGTTCCTTCAGTGTATTTCAGCTGCTGCTCCTTATGTGTGTAACTGTTGTGTTTGTTCTTTGTTTGAGTTTATTTTCGTGACTTTAGACTTCTGTATGCGGCTGTTTCGCTAGTATCTTATGCAATCTAATAATACCTTGACTATACAATATCACCAAACTTGTTGCAATACATCGAGGATACAGGTCCAGTTTACATACACATACATACCTCTGAGACGCTACCAGAATACAAAAGTCCATGCCTCGACACCCAAATTGTATTTTCACTCTTTCCCGAAACGGATTGGAGGTCGAATTACCCTACCATACCTAGTAGTTTGTGTCAAAGATTTATGTGGGTCGTTAACTTTATTCATCCGGTGTTCTTCTTGTCACACCGGTAGGATCACCTGGAAATTTATATATAAATTTCCTGTTATGTCTTATTGTCGTTTTATGTTCATTTAGTATTTGGTAGTCCCGTTGTGCACTGTTACTAGTCTAGTGCCTACAATTTTACCCTGTTTCCATTCATTTCGATAATTCCTATACCGGACTGTGTCCCCCTTCTTTAATAAAGGGTGATCTTTGCCGGCATGTGCGTCGAAATAAGATTTTTGTATGATTTGCTTATCTTTCATCCGATTCAATTTAGACGGTTGGGCAGTCGCCCTGAGTGCGGATTCTAATATCGGAAGTCTTGTCCTTAATTTTCTAGACATTACCAATTGCGCCGGAGACGCACCAATCCCATCCAGTGTTGTGTTATGATAATTTAGCAAAGCCATATTTACATCTTGATTACCCTTAAGACATTTTTTTATCATCCGCTTCACAGTTTGAACATGACATTCAACTTGCCCATTGCTTTGGGCATGCATGGGGTTCGTGAACAGGCATTTAAAACCATATTCGGAAGAAAATGTATTAAATTCTGTACTTGAAAATTGTGGACCATTGTCCGATACGACAAACCGTGGTATTCCATATCTCGCAAAAGTTTGCTTCAATGCAACAATAACTGCCTTACTCGTAGTTGACATCAGTTCCATAACTTCAGGAAATTTGGAATAGTAATCTACAATTAAAATATAATTTAAACCATTCACATGGAATAAGTCAATACCTACTTTATAGAATGGTATGTCAATTAGAGAATGACTCAACAATGGTTCCCTAGCTTGTTCATTTCTAAAAACTTGACAAACATGGCACCTGGATACCTGGTCCTCAATTTGCTTGTTTAAACCAGGCCAAAACACTGTGTCCTGAGCCAATTGCTTACATTTGATAATCCCTAAATGGGATTCATGCAATTTATTTAACAATTTATTTAATTTTTGGGATGCATCGACTTTGGTATTATTATCTGTTCTCCCTTTAATAATACATCATCAAACCATGTGATATCATGCCGGAACGTAAAATACGGTTTAACAGAAGGGTCGAGATTGTTGTTATTTGCTGGCCACTCATGCAATGTTAATTCTTTTACACCCTGTAATGTTTTATCCAAATTTGTATCTGTTTGTATCCTTTGGAAAATATCTGTACTCAGACTGATCGATGCCACCGAGAAGTCTTGGTCGTAGAGGTCGTTTGGGGTTATGTCTGCAGTGTGAGCTTGTGAAAGTGTATCTGCAAAGAATAAGTTTGACCCCTTTAAATATGTTATGTGTATGTTGTAATTTTGTAGTCTCGTTCGCATTCTCTGCATTCTTGCAGACAACTGATGAATGGGTTTCATCATTATGGATACTAGTGGTTTGTGATCTGTGTGTACAATAACTTCATTACCATAAATGTAATCGTGAAATTTTCGGCAACCGAAACATATGGCCAGTAGTTCTTTTTCGATTACCGCATAACTGATCTGGGCTTTATCCAGTGCCTTTGATGCCATGGCCACAGGCTTATCGCCTTGGAATAATGTTGCGCCCAACCCATATTTCGATGCATCTACTTGGATTACAATTTTTTCATGTTTATTAAAATACTGCAATACAGGTGCAGTAGTCAATAGGTCCTTCAATTCCATAAAAGCTTTATCTTGTTCCGAATCCCAGTGCCACGCAATATTATTTTGAATAACAGTTCTCAACGGTTTACTAATATGCGCCATATTCGGAATAAATTTGCTGACATAACCAACCATCCCTAAAAACCGCTGGACTGCAGCTTTATCTGTTGGTACTGGCATGTCAATGATAGCTTGGATCCTGTCTGTGTTTGGTTGAAGCCCTCTTGATGTGATTAAATGCCCCACGTAATTGATGCTTGTTTTACAAATTTTAGACTTTTTAGGGTTTAATTTGAGGTTAACCTCACGAGCACGTTTTAAGACAGACTCTAAACGTATATTATGCTCTTGTACCGTGACTCCATGTACCAAAATGTCATCTGAAATTAGGCAGACACCAGGCAAACCGGATAATATAGTATTCATTTCTTGAATGAATATATCACCAGCAGTTTTGATAGCGAATGTCTGTCCACTCCAGCGTATATATATGTGTGTCCACTCTACGTATATATATGTGTATACAGTAAAACCTCCCTAGCCGACCACCTCCACAGATCAAACACTCCCCTATATCGATCGTTTTATTTGGGTCCCAAAAGATCACCCATACACTGATTGTAATGATTTTAAAAAAACTCCCTAAACCGACCACATCGCTACATAGACCATTTAAGGTCGGTCACATGGTCGGTCGACTTAGAGAGGTTTTACTGTATATATATATATATATATATATATTTTAACTTGGTACTACGCCTCTCGCTACTCGTAGCCCAGGGAGAAGGAAGCACATCCAGGTCCAACAATTAGCATAATCTATCTACTCACAACGGGAGGACATTTGTTGAGTAGCTCAGGCAGTTTTCTACATTTTCGACTGAACCAAACAGGTTAGTTTCGTTGTTGATGGCATACTTTGGTATGGTTCATGTTAGCAGTCATTTATATCAACTTTGGAACTTGAGTTTGAATTTTAAACTGAATTACAGGTAAATTGCGATGTGTCGTAACATCGTTAGACCATCTTATGACAATGCACACTCATGACAACTTTATGGCGCCACCCCATTGAGCGACAGACCCACTGGCACCATGACCCAATATCCCACTCAGTCACTGGTATCCTGGTATTGAGCTAACCACTCTTTGCACGATCCTCCGAATGCCGAGCGCAAGGCTAGGTAGCGGTATGTCTCAATTGTATTAGTTATTTTTATATTAACTTTGATCAAGGACACGAGACCAGATCAAGTGTTACACATCCCCATAGTGATTCACTTGTGCAATGTTGAAACTACACGACATTACACAACGGAGGAAGGTAGGGATGTTGCCATGGTGGCTGGCCTTAGCCTTAGCCTGTCCTCTTTGTTTGTTGTTGTTGTACGCCCTAACAAAATCTAAGGTCATATCATGACAGCTAATGACTATGGACGGTTATGGTAATCTGTATCATTCTTGTATCCAAAACTTGTCCAGTCAGGACTTGAAGCAGTTCATGGTTTGGGCGGAGACACCGGATTCAGGAAAGGAGTTCCATCTATCCACCTGGAAATGGCTGCCAAGGTGTGGAATGCCCAAATGGTAAAGGAACGAAACATATATATATGCCAAGAAAATCCAAAAAAACTAACATAGGCTTCTAACCAGACCAACAAATTATCTATCTGATACTGAAATGCAGGCAATCAAATAACTTATCAGCAGCTACTGTGTGGTAAGATAACACCAACACTACAAATGGCCAGCATTGAAAACAAGCCTGGGTACCCAGGCTTATATGTTATGGACAGTATAAATACAGCATCAATAACATTTTTTTTTTTTTTTTTAAATCCACCAGTCCACAATCCTGTAGCTGAAGCTGTGTTTCCTCGAGTCTAGACGGCATCTTTTGTTCTTTCTTTTTTTAGAATTAAAGATTTGTTGGCTATGACCATGGGTCGTGCTTGATGTTGAGAAGCTAAAGAAGATGGAGGAGTCAATGCGATCTATCCCTGTTATAATGTTATAGACCTGGATCATGTGTCCTGATATATATAACACGGCAGCCTATGTGCAACCGACAGAAGCCGCTGGCTCAGCTTGTCTCGCAGCTTTCCCACCACCCCCAGTAACGAGGCACAGCCAAACAAGAGGGTGATTGAGTTACCAGGATGGTCCCTGTAGAGGGCGCTCCTTATGTGGAATGGCCAGATGGAGATTGATGCCCGCCACGGTTGACTGGGCACGGGTTTTCAATCACTATGTTACCCAGAAAACCTTGGTCCTTCAGTACATCCTTGCATTGTTCGAGGATATGATACATATGTATATATCTATGAATTTTATGGGATGCTCTGTTTATTTTGCTCATAACAGTTAAGTGCATACAGTTGTTTTCGCCGCTGTGCAGTAGTGATCATAATCCACACGGATTGATTTCCATTCCATTCCATATTTTTATTTTTTTAAATTTATATTGTTGTACATCGTTAACATTTGTAATAATAACTTGTACCCATGTAATTACTGTTTTAATCTATAGATATTATGTCAGCTTTTTGTTTTCGATATGTTCAGTGTGCGGTTTGGTTTCCGAGGGTTTTACTTCCTTGCAACTTTAGGCAGGTCTTTTTTTTTTACATTAGTTGATTAAGCAGGGGGAATTTCAATCGTGGACGATTGGTCTTCCTCATTCCACTGATCCCTGCCCTATCCTAGTAATGCCAAACGCCAGGCTAGGTAGTGAAAAATATCAATGTTTAAGTCAGTGGTATGACTCGAACATGGTTCGAATCCCACGACCAACCAAAATGAGAGGGGGATGCTCAACTCATTTGGCCATCCCATCCAGTGACTTTATAAAATAGTGCCCCCCTACTGGAATCTAGTATCCTTCGCACCATGATTCAATGTCCCACTCAGTCACATTATCCTGGCACTGACCCAACCACTCATTGCCCTGTCATACTAATAATGCCAAGCGCTAGGAAGCGACAAGTATCAATTTGTAAGACATTGGTTTGACTCGACAAGGGTTTTAACCGATGGGTTCGAATCCCACGATCTACCAAAACGGGAGACCGACTCTCAACTCCCTCGGTCATCTTGTCTGGTCCGCTGAAGGAAGTAAGGGGGAATTATATGATATGACAATACAATTAACGGACGCAAGAATGGATAGAACTGGGCTGTCAAATCGGTTAGACATCCATCTTGAACTCGCAACCCCTCCTCACCCTCCTTCCCACAACCCCTATCAACTTCCGGTTTCCTTCCCATCTTCTCCTTCCCTACCCAACATATTGGGAAACTGGCCGAATTAATCTTGACCCAAATAACAATAACTCAATAAATACACTGAGTTACAACTCAATTTTGGAATTTGTAACTCAACCACAAAACCGACATCACCTTAAGGTTGCATAGTCCGCTGAAGCATCAAATTTTCCAAACAAAAACACTTACCTGGATTTGGTTCTACATATTTATCTTAGATACTGGTACAGTTATTAAGCATTTGTTGTCACATAGAAGGGCATCGGGAGTCAATTTAATAGAACCTGTTACTGCATAAGCCTATGGCCAAAGACCCTATAATACTAAGACGGCTCACTCAGCCTGTACTGTGTAATCAAAATGATCAAACCCACCACTTGGTGCGCTGGCTGTTCTCTTGGTTAAACAGGTGCTATATTATATGTATAAATGTATATATGAATGTGAAAGATGTGTGATGATGGTGATGCTGATGATGATGCTGATGATGCTGGGTATTTGTTCATAGCAATTTCATATTGATGTGTATTCATACTTACCTATCTCATGTATAATATAAATGTATGCATTTACATGTGAAAGACAAACCATCAGCCGGCTGATCAAACCCACCACAAGGTGGCACTGCAAAATGTACATTACCATTGGAGAGATAGGGAGTGAGCCGTCTTAGTATTATAGGGTCTTTGCTATGGCATCCGAGTTTTGGTGTGCTTGCCAAACTTAATTTGTCATGTTGTCACTTCAAATATCTCCGAAGTTAGCCATTTAAACTAAAAGCCACTTCAACCTAAAGTAAAGTAGCTTATAATGATCAATTTAATGTATTTATCTCAGAAAATGACAGAGACTCAAAGCCATCAGATTATGCAACTTTAAAAAAATGTATAAAACTATAACATGACTTAACCAATTTGAGGTGTTCACGATTATTAGGATTAAATATAAATAATCATAATTTGCATATCTTTAAACGATGTATTCATCTATATGTTATTTAGGGCCCACCCTGGGGGGTTTCTGAGGTAAAATTGAGGTCAGAATATATGGGTAAGAATGATTACAATAGATGATACGGTAAAGCTTCCCTCAGCACTTCTTAACTCTAAATTACATGAAAACTGAAGGTTAGCCATTTGTGAAGGCACGATATAAAAAAAACTTTCCATGTTAACATGAACTGATTATGGCACTGCCCAGACAATGGAACCAGTAAGGCCTAAGTACAGATACAAAAACACACTTGTTTCGCGTCCCTGCCTGAGCTGAGAAATACCCCCGACCTACAAATTTAAAAAAAGATTTAATACAAAAAAAAGAACCTTCAAATAAAATATCAAAACTCAAAGCAACTCTTTCCTGCCTATTAGAATTATTGCACAATGACCGCGAGACTTTATCTGGACGATTGTATAGTAACTTTAATGTTTCCTTGTTCAATTTCTAGCTAGAAAGTGTGTATAGTCTTCTGTACCTTCCTATTATGCCTTCTGATCATGAATGCCATGGATAGTTTTCTTCTTCCGGTACACCACCGTTCTACACATAAAATAATTTAAAAGATATAAAAACCTTCCGCCCGACCTGGACAAATTTATATGGGTGGACACTGACCAAGTTTGTTTTTCATGTGGCCTAACGGCAGCTCAATAGTTTGGTACCTCGAGTTGATGCATTGTAGCACATGCGAAATAGAATATTCTCACCCACCAGGGAGTGGCAATACAAGATGCTGCCTGCAATGGCTGCTTTGTGATTCTCTCAATGGAGATGGGTAGATGGAAAATGACACTATGTGACCCAGTCTCATTCTGGATGTCCAGTTGGGGTGGAAATCCGCAAAGGAGTTTTTGTTGTTGTTTTCAACAATTACATTTATTGTGTCCAAGTGGTTTTATTCCTATGAATAGCATTCTGTTGTCAGAGTCCAGGCACTCGTCTTTCATCCCTAATGACAAAAGCCAATATGAGCCTGTCTCAAAAGGTGATAACTCTTCTTTTTTGTGTCCATTGTAACGATTGACATAAAACAGCACAGCAACGGTTACACTGAAACCACAAGGACATTTGCCTCAAATCAATATGTATTCTATTGGGATTACAAAACACCATGTACAAAACAAATCAGTTTATCCTGAGCAAATGCATAAGCAGATAGTATTTTGATTGTTGCAATGGACAAGGTTTTGTCCCATATTGCTTAGCACCTTTTGAGACAGTCTCAGATACACTTGTAATAGTCTAGGCTTACCTCTCAGGCAAGGAACCACACAGACAGGTAGGTGTGGGTAGGGTGGTGACATCAGGGAGCCTAGGTGGTTTAATGGTCAGCACACTGGGCCCGAGTGCGAGATATGTGGGTTCGATTCCCGCTCTAGGCGCAATATTCCCCATTTTCATCACCCCCGCCCATGACACACTAAACAATGTTATAACAAAATATATGGGAAACCCAAAAGGAAAATATTAATAGCACGTGCCTAAGATAGTGTCACTTTTTGACCGAGCACTCGACCTTTGGGAGGAATAAAAGTCTATACCGCCACTCCAGTATTTTGCGTCTTTCTGGCATTCTTCGGTTCTCAGATTCAAGAAGCGAGACCCAACCTCAACAGATATCATTCTCTTTTTGCTCTTTTTCTTTTTGGTATTTTCGGTGGGGTTTTCCCCGATAACTATAAATTATAATATATATATTTAATCAATAATGCAATTTTATATGTATATAAATGGTCGGATGTATTTAAGTTATGTATTTTATATGTGCATCCATTTACTGTATTCTATTTGCTACAAGTCAGCACTACTAATCGCCACTGGCGCCCCCATGCGGACAGTTGTGGTGCTCGCAGCTTGCTAGTGGTGAGCTAGATACAAGATTCACCCCCGTACTTCCAGTACACAGGTGAAGACCAGACTTATATAAAAACAGTCGAAAAATCGGGCTAATGAAATGCGTCTTCATGAGGGCTTAATTTCACAATCTAAGAAGCAACATTTATTCTTTGTGTATGTCTTCATATTTACCCGCTACTTTTGAGTTGGAAAATATAATAAAACATGTACTTTAATGCAATTTAAAAGTGAAATCGATGGCGTTCTCTGGCCGCCATCTTGTCTTTTTGCATTCTCTCCCATTTCACCAACTCTGTGCTGATATAAGTAACCATTTGACACTGGTGCCAGGCATTCTCTTCTTATCCATACTAAAGCTATTTTCGCCCATATTTAGACTACGTTGTCATTCACCCGTGTACTACAAGTACCGGATGAATCTTTTATCTAGTGGTGAGCCTGACAATGGAACGGCCGAATGAGTTAGAGCGTCCGTCTCCCGTGTTGGTAGACCATGGGATCGTGGGTTCGAACCCTGGTCGACTGAGTGGGATATCAGGTCATGGCACTGATGGATTGGTCTCCCAACTGCACTGTCACAAACGGGTACCCGTCCTGATATGACCTTAGATATTGCCAGGATGTAAAACTCCAACAGCCAACCAGTCAACCCCATGGAAAGCGCTCGGGTCTCCAAGCAACCGGATCTCCTCAGTGGAACAAACCACTGTGACGTCATCGAGGTTGAAAGGGCATTGACAAATTGTGCGTCCGCATCGCGGCCAGACGCCGAGCTGCGTGCACCGTGCACTTCCGGTCAATATCGGCCCGGCTCGCGGTGGGTGGCATGGCAATTTAACTGCTCATCTGACCTCAGTGACCTTGACCTTAGACTTGAAGCCCGCGGCGTCCTTTCGCTGCGCGATGCACTCCTGCGAGACCTCGAAGCAAAATGGCTGATTCAGCACAAATTACGGTATTGCAACCAGGCGGGGAGACCACGTGACACTCTCCCACCGAGAGCCCCTGCAGGGAACTGACGCAATTTCACAGTGTAGATTTGTTTTGCTATTTATATTGGGTTGGTTGGTTGTTGAAGTCTTACACCCTGGCAACATCTAAGGTCATATCAGGATGTGTACCGACTTGTGACAGTGTGCACTCATGGCAACTTTATCCATATAGTGCTGCCCCACTGGGATATCAGGCCCCTGGCACCATGACCCAATATCCCACTCAGTCACATTATCCTCACACTGACCTAACGAGTCCTTGGCCTATGCTATTTATGCAAAATGCTAGGCTAGGAAGAGACAAGTATAATTTGTATAAGCCATTGGTTTGACTAGACTGGGAGCCAAACTCCCGATCTGCTGGGCGCGAGGCCCTCTATCTATCAATTTAGCCACTGCGTCCAGTCAAAATATAATGCAATGTCTACAACTTGACTTAAATCCAGATCTATCACAATATCAGAATGATGGCTTAAATATTAATAGTGTGCAGCGAATGCAGGAGTCCAATCGATAGAGCGCAGGCTTCCTGTGCACGGAGTAAAGCTAGGCTCCGCATCAATCCCATGACCAATATTGTGTTGAACTGTCATTATATTTATATATATATATATATATATATATATATATATGTATATATATCCATGGTTTCTGACTATATTCAGAGACCGTGTATATATCTATGTTCTCTGCTGTATTCCGACTCATGCATGGCCGCATTTCAATATAGTGCTGCCATCTGGTGGAATCCATCATGCAGTAAATCATATCTGTGTTGTTATCTACTCGCGGAGTTAACAACATTCGCGGTTACACAGTTCAAAATGGATACTACTCTGGTCGAAGTGACCAAAGTTAGTAAAAACCATCAAAATTAATATCAAATATGTACGGTAGGCACAACAAACATGCGATTAACAACACATTCATGGTGAAGCATCAGCAGAGTATGATGATGCACATTAGCAGCGCCGATTAACAATAACAGAGGAGTAGTGATCAGAACGATCCTAAAACTTAACCACTGTTTGGTATTATATATATATTTAATCACTGTATGATCCCCCATAGCCAATGTTTACTTTTGTATGTTGGTGGGGGGCGGAAAACTAACCAACAAACCAACAAACAAAACTTGGTATTATATATAAGATGCCTAGCAATATTTGCTACTGCTGCCTGTGAATCCGTATGGGTGGTTTGCATCTCGGCTACATTGAGCTGAGTGAGGAGGTGAATTTGCTTTGCTTGCTCGTTCAAACCGGTGTGGCATGCTCAGCCGTGACCCGTGCTCAGCCGTGTCGTTAGACTCAAACTCAAGGCATTGTCAATGGTCGTGAGTAATCTTCATACAGAAAATACAGAACAAGTGAAATATCTCTAAAACCACCCCACCTATTAACAAATCGCTTGGTACACATATAGAAAACATCTTCACCAACAAGATTATATTAAATTTATAAGGTTAGGGTTCTTGATTTCTATTAATTTTGATTAAAACTAATGCTTTGCACTGCGCGTACCGTCAAACTCAAGGCATGGTCAATGGTGGTGAGCAATCTTCATACAGAAAATCCAGGAAAAGTGAAATATCTCTAAAACCACACCACCTAGAAACAAATCGATTGGTACACATATAGAAAACATCTTTACCAAAAACAATATATTAAATTTATAAGGTTAGTGACTCACGACCATTGACAATGCCTTGAGTTTGAGTCTAATGACCCGTCTGAGCATGGGTCACGGCTGAGCACGCCACACTGGCTGTCCATCATAGCCGATACCAGGGGATCTCTCATACTGATGCGCATTGCATCATGGGAGAGGCGCTGCATAATTCACTCAGCTGGGGGGGGGGGGGGGCTGCCCCAGCGACAAACTGACGGATGGTGTGCAATTAATGCCTAGAGCGTAGCATGTTGTCGACTGCCCTAACCACATCCACTTAGGGCTGTGCCGAGCTGTGGCTGTTTTATGCTGAGGCAGCTTGTAAGCTCATACAGTGATAGTGATAGGATGGTGCGAGCGAGCATCAGTTTCCAGGCCCAGGGTGTCAATTTCACTATTATCGTTATGGAAGGAATTAAAGTGGCACTGACAGTGACAAACCAGAGAGAATATTGCATGTTCACTTATAATATAATATAAGTTATATTAGAGAGGCACTGCCATGACCAATAACACTTTAAATATCATTTAAAATTACGATAGAGAGAACATTCTATTTTCACTTAGAAGTTAGAGGGGCACTAACATGACCAACAAAAACCTTAAATATTCACTTAAGGGTACACAAACACCACCGAGAAAACTTTGCATATTCACTTAGAGGGGCACTAATAGTAATATGACCCCACCAAATGTACATATCACTTAAGGGTAAACAGACACAACTGAGAGAACTTTGCATATTCATTTAAAGGGTCACTAATGCGACCAAAACTACTTTGAAATGCCCCAGTCACACATCACCGGATTGAGCAACGGACAGAATTGTCTAGTCCGGGCGTCATAAGTATCAAAATGTATTAAATTGTGTCAAAATGTTGCGATATCGGGTCAAAGGCCACTACACGAGCGGACATGAAACGGACATGAAACAGACATGAAACGGAAGTGAAACGGACATGAAACGGACATGAAACGGACATGAAACGGATATGAACGGATAGCCAACGGACGAAACAAACTCAAAACGGACAAGAACCATAGACGTTAGTCCGGCGGCATCCATTCCTAGTTTTGTGCATGTTCAAAATTTGTACGGACACAAAACGGACTTTGTTCGGTTTCTGTCCGTTTCCCCCCAATCCGGTGATGTGTGACTGGGGCTTTAACACTGTGAGAGTGAGTTATGTGTGGCCTAATTTAGGATGGGGGCCTTTCAGGCTAGTTATGATTATCATTAGGGGCATTTAAGGTCCAAAGGTCATTCTCGCTCAAATTCTCTGGATCCTGAAAAGAGGTATGCAAAGCTTCAACGTTGCCAGTGTAGTTTTGAGTGTGGCGCTCCTGCACTACTCTGTCATGGTGTGTCCACTTACTACCGCCAGTGTTTTGCGGGTTCCAGTGTATCTCTTATCTGGTGCACCTGTGCTACACTGCAAATGTGGAAACAAAGGATATGACTTCCAGCATGTTAGTATGCACACTCAATTTAGTTGGCATAACAAATATCTCAAAATTGTGCTATTAGCAATAAATGCTAATTCATACTACAGGAGAGTAGGCTAGTGTATAGCGGCCCAGTCACACCTCACCGGATTGAGGAACCAAACAGAAACCGGACACTGTCCGGTCAAATACGGCAATGTACGGTTTATATACGGTTGGTGTCCGGCATGTCCGTTATCTGTCCGGTTGTGTCCGGTGTGTACGGTGTCAAGTTTTGAACATGCACCAAACTTGTACCGGACACCCTAGGAATGACGTGTACGGCTGGTGCACGGTTTAAGTCTGTTTAGTCCGGTTTGTCCATTTCATGTCCGGTACCCATTCGTTACGTCTCCGGTTTGCTTCCTGCAGAGTCTGTTGACGGTGTTGCGGGAATTCGGTCAGTATATATTTTCAGCGCGTCCGTGATCAGTCCAGTTTGACATTTGGTTGTTGTCCGGTTATCGCCCGGTGGCTATCCATTCATGTCCGTTTCATGTCCCTTTCATGTCCGTTCGTCCAGCATCCATTGACGCGATAGCGCAACATTTCGACGCATTTCAATACATTTTAATACCGAACACAACCGGACTAGACAATTCTTTGTCCGGTTTATTTCCTTTGCTCAATCCGGTAAGGTGTGACAGGCACTTTAGAAAAACGTAATTTCCTGATTTAAGATTATGGAACGAATTATAAACCATCGGAATATGCAAGTTTAACAACTCTGCCTTCATATCTACTGATTTATCAAAACAGTCTCTGTTAAAGTTACAAAGCCTGATGATTTTGAGTTTCTGTCTTTTGATTTAAATAAATATATTATGCTAATCATCATAATCTACTTACTTTAGTTTGAAGTAACTTTTATTTTAATTTGCTAACCTTGGAGATATTAAAAGTGCAAGTATGCCAAGTTAATTTTGGCATGCCTCTAAAATCATTGGCATCATTAGCTTCAGCAGTAATCGGTTAAAAATAAAAATTGACTTAGTAATGTCAGGTAATGGGGTCACATAATGCAACCGACCTGGGTATGCAGGTATTGCAATACCTCAGGGAGTTTGACGCCCCTGCCCTGCAGAGTTGTAAACCACTGGCTTGTGGTACAGGTTCTGTAAGATATGTAAGTTTAACCGTTCGGCTTTTACGTATTAATATAATTAATTGTTTCCATGTGAATTTCCTTAGGCCAGCCGCCACCGTTGTAGCCTTACCTCTCGCCTGCGCGTTGTCCGTCGTCGGTGTCCGCCCCGGCCTGAAGGCGCCAGCCCGAGTATCGTCTAAATACTAGATTTGCCATCGTGCGCATTTATCGGCCTAAAGTGTATTTATATTAGGTTATTTCAACTACTGGCTGCCCCCTTCGTCATTGGAGATATTATGAATGTTACTAAATGAATCCAAATATGCGCAGTCCAGCACGAGTTGCTGCCGCTGTCTCTACTATTTAGTTTGCATTATACGTTGTGGTTCTAGCCTAAAAGTAACACTACGTTAATTCTGTAAATGCGTCAGTTATTAGATTCCCGCAGAGGGGTGCATTACTTGCAGAAGGCCGACTTAGGCTTAAGGCCTCTCAGTTCATAGAAAGCAATCGAATATCAAGGTTCCATAGCAGTTAATCTACAATAAGACTGGAGGATAGGAAAGAATGCAAGGAACGTCCTGATTCACCTTTACAAGAGCTCACGATTTATTCTTAACCAAAGACTAACATGGATACCAACATAAATAGTGATAAAGGTCTCCCATTCCCTCCCGTGTGGTTTCTATAATTTAGTTTAGAATTTTGACCCTAAAAAGCCTAAATATCGGTGGAAAACGACGGAGCATGTAGAAACACGTCCGCCGGGTCTGGCCCCGAACGCCCGACCCTCCATTGCTTAGCTAGTCGCTAAGCAACGCTTTACCACCGAGAACCCTCGCGTGCACAAGGGTTAGCAATTTGCGCGCGCGCAATTTGCGCGCGCGCAATTTGCGCGCGTGCAAATTGCTTAGGCGAGTAGACACGCCCACTTCATAAGTATCCGAACGCCCTCCCCCGCCCCCCACAACACGGCGTGACGTCATGACTGTCGAACCAATAAAGTTAGTTACATTACAGAATCCATTGTGTCAATACATCTTTACATGGTGTCAGATGTTATAGGCAAACTATGGCGCTTCACGGGTTGAAACCTCCAGGGTGTCTGAACCTGGACGGGAAGATGGCGGTCAATTGGCGATGCTGGATGCAGGCATATGAAATATACGCTGTGGCCGCTGGAATATCGACGAAAATGGAACGGATTCAATGCTGCGTATTCCTCCATGTCGCTTGTTTGGAGGCGCAGAAAGTGCATCGTACGTTTGCACTAGACGGCACAGACAAAGACAAAATTGCTCCATTGATCGACGCGTTTGACAGGTACTGTGAAGGAAAGACAAATATAACGTCGTTCGATATGAATTCAATTCTTTTAATCAAGGTGAACAGAATATGGATTCTTTTATTAGAGAGCTGAAACACAGAGTACAATACTGCTGTTATGAACAATTGGAATCTTCTTTACTGTGCGATAGGATCGTGTGCAGTGTGGCAGATGACACCTTGAGGAACAAGTTGTTACAGATGCCTGATCTCAAATTGGAGGAATGCATACAACTATGTCGATTAAGTGAAATCAAATCAACACAAGTCAAGCAGAGGGAATCACATCAGGTCGATGCTGTCAATACGGGATACACACGGGGACAACGGTCGTCGGGAGGAACGTCTCCTTGGTTACGGCGGCCTAGCGGTCGAGGTCGACTGCAACAAGCAAGTCGAGGCGCGGGTAACAAGTGTAGTCAATGTGGCTATTCTCACGCAACAGGGACATGTCCGGCTCGAGGGAAAGAGTGTCTAGGATGTCGAAAAATTGGACATTTCGTAAGGATGTGCCGGATGCAACATGCTCCAGGGAGGAATGCAGCTGTCTACGAGATTGACGTGCAAGATGATGTCATCGCTAACCAGGAGGAGGACATTTCCGAGTATAATGTGAATGGTGACCTATTTGTAGGCACACTAGGTGCTAGTGACAGTAAGGACAAAGATTTGTGGTACACTAATTTTTGTGTTGATGGCCTGAATATCCGTTTTAAGTTGAATACAGGATCAGAGGCGAATATTTTACCTTTAAAAATGTACAATAAGTTAAGTATGGCGTGTTTGATTCCATCGGTGTGTCACTTAGTGACATATGGTGGACACAGGATACGCCCCCATGGGGAGGTGTCCCTTAATGTCGAGGGTCACACAGTTAAATTTCAAGTGACGGATGCCGGGTGCGCAATACTGGGAAAACAGTTGTGTGTCCAGTTAGGCTTGTTGGCACACTTAGATGTCGTCGACACGATCGACGGTGATACTGTCGCAAACAAATTGGTAAGGCAATATTCAAATGTGTTTCAGGGTTTAGGGCTAATCAAGGTTAACGCTAAGATTCACATTGATAATAAGGTGTGCCCTGTAATCGACCCTCCATGTCGAGTGCCTTTGGCCATTGTGAATGACGTGAAAGTGGAATTAAAAAGAATGTTAGACTTAGGAGTCATAGTACAGCAGGACGAGCCTACCCCTTGGGTGAATTCGGTGACAATAGTCCGTAAACCTGGGAAATTAAGGATATGTCTAGACCCTACCAAGTTAAATAAAGCTATACTAAGGGGTCCATACCCAGTAAGAACTGTCGAAGAGGTAGTAGCAACGTTACATGGTGCCAAGTATTTTTCGGTGCTCGACGCAAACAGCGGGTACTGGCAAATCGAACTAGACGAGGGTAGTTCTAAGTTATGCACGTTCAACACCCCGTGGGGCAGGTTCAGGTTTACTCGACTCCCTTTCGGGATCAAAACAGCCGGGGACATATTCATCCAGGAGATGAATGGCATTCTGATGGATCTCCCCGGAGTCCATGTCATCACGGATGATATTTTAGTGCATGGGACAACAATTGATGAACATAACCTAAGACTGGAGGCTGTTCTGAAGCAGGCCGATCAAGTAAACCTGAAACTGAACCCGAAAAAGTCAAAAATATGTAGGACATGTTATAACGTCTGACGGCATAAAACCTAATATAGATAGAATACAGGCAATTGTCGACATGCCAAGCCCTTCAGACAAACCTGCATTACAACGTTTCTTAGGGATGATGGGTTATGTACACAAATTCATCCCTAACATGGCGCATATAACAAGTTCATTGACACAAGTATTAAAGAAAGATGTAGCTTGGCATTGGGAAGCAGTCCAAGAATTAGCTTTCGAAAAATTGAAATATTTATTAACTAATGCACCGGTGTTAAGATACTTCAATGGTAGAGAACATATTGTTCTGCAAATCGATGCATCCAAATTTGGATTGGGTGCTACCTTGTTCCAGGATAAGTTACCAGTGGCAATGGCATCAAAAGCACTGGACAACACCCAAATTAGTTACGCAGTGATAGAAAAAGAATTATTAGCTATTTGTTTCGGATGTCATAAGTTTCATGATTATATTTATGGTAACGAAATCACAGTGATAACTGATCACAAACCCTTGGTAGCTATAATGCTGAAACCAGTGCATTCCCTTTCGGCACGGATGCAACGGATGCGTATGAGATTGCAGAATTACAATATTGAGGTGCAATACTTGAAGGGTACTGAATTATTCTTTGCAGATACCCTGTCGAGAGCCCACACGTCGAGTGTGAACCCTGACGCCCTTTACGACCGGAACATATCCATAGCATCCATTGGGATTGATCCGGACGTGGTCCAAGCCGTTAAGCGGGAAACAATGTTGGATTCGACATTAAAAAGAGTTATTGAATTGTCACTACATGGATGGCCTATGGAGGGAAAAGCCCTCGACTCAGATGTTCAGATGGTTTTTAGGTTTAAGGATGACATAACTGTGTTCGACGGGATTCTATTGAAAGGCTCACAAATAATTATCCCTAAATCCATGCGATCAGATATGTTAGTAAAATTACATGAGGCTCACTTAGGTATCGTAAAAAGCAAACAATTGGCGAGGGACACGGTGTTCTGGCCGGGTTTAATGGGAGTGTTGGAGGACACAGTGACACGTTGTACTGTTTGTCAAGAGTGTCAAAAAATGCCAGCTAAAGAACCATTAATAAGCCATGTTATAACCGATATACCATATAATAAAATCGGAGTTGATTTGTTTCATATTGGAGATAAGGAATACATAATAATTGTTGATTATTACTCTAAGTTCCCAGAAGTTATTGAATTATCAGAAACGACCAGTGGAGCTGTTATTATGGCCCTAAAACAAACATTTAGTAGGTACGGCATTCCAAGGCATGTAGTGTCAGACAACGGGCCCCAATTTGCGAGCTGGGAATTTTGTGACTTTGCTGTACATTATGGATTTGAATCAATATTTACTAATCCCATGCACGTGCAAAGCAATGGGCAAAGTGAACGTGCCGTCCAAACATTCAAACACATGATAACAAAATGTAATAAAGATGGGACTGATATTAGCATAGCCATGCTTAACTATCGAAACACGACATTAGAAGGGATGGGGGCGTCCCCAGCTCAAATGCTGATGTCGAGACGTTTAAGGTCTTGTATCCCAGTATTAGATGACAATCTCAAAGCTATAATAGAACTGTCAAAATCAAAACAATTGACACGTAGACAAATCACCCAAAAGATATATTTTGACAAACGTGCAGGTCGAGAACAGTCACTGTTACAAGTAGGGGACAAAATAAGATACAGGAATTATAATAATGAGTGGGAAGTAGGTCATGTCGTAGACACAGATGAAATGCGGAGAAGAGATTATAGGATACGTAATAACAAGGGAAACATATTAAGAAGAAATAGACAATTTCTTTTCAAATGTCCGCAGGCACAGGTAAAAGAACAAACAAGTACAGAGAAACATATAACACCCACAATACACTCACCTTACACTACGCGATATGGTAGAGTCAGCATGCCTCCAAAACGTTTTGAGATAAATGCCATGTAATATACAGTACACTAGGTTAAACAATGATTTGTCACGCCAATACAGCTGTAAGAAGTGACATGTACGCGTGCAAGAGGAGTATGACGTGACGGTTCGTCCAGTAGGTCAAATGAAGAAGGTGAACAATATTGTTAGATTAAGAATAGGTGGGTGTTAGTGGCGCGCATGCATGTCCGTTCGTTCATCTGGACGAACGTATAGTCAAACAATCGGTCACAATAGGTTTATGTGTTAATATGTATTCATTAAATAAGATTTGGTACTGACATAGTTGCACATCCCCACAACGGATCAGTAATTAATACTATGAAACCATTGAAACGAAGAGGCGAGATGAACGTCATTGTTAGAGAACGTCGTATTACATAGCACGTAAGGATATAACAAATAATTCAGTTGGTAAATACAGGTATGTATAAGAAAGCGTTCACCGATCACTATAAAGTCATGGCAAGGTTTCACACTATGATTATATCATATAATCACATTGAACCATTACCTGATTAATCATTACTTGTTGTTAAGAGGGGAAGATGTAAGATATGTAAGTATCCGAAGGCCCTACCCCACCCCCCACAACACAGCGTGACGTCATGACTGTCGAACCAATAAAGTTAGTGACAGAACCGAAGGCTAAGGGAGCAAACCCTGAACAGAAACCCATGTCACTGAGGCAGCATCAAGGGTGGTTGATGTATGGAACTCCCATGGCGGTTGATGTATGGAACTCCCAACATCTCCCGACCAGCCACTGCAGGGACAAATAGTTTTGCGCCTGTCTGGACATGTTCTTGCCGGTGTGAAACCTTTATTTGCTCCCCGAGAGAGTGCCGCTGGTGACTTGCAAAAGCCAGCAGCACTTCAACACTTTTGCAGGCAGCTTTCATGAAATGTAGGAGAGCGGCAGTCAAGTAATGAAAGCAGTCTTTGACGCATCGCAACCGACAGCATGATGATGATGATGATGATGAACGCAACCGACCAGTTCAATCATGGTTCGTCCTGAGCAATGTCACACCCCCACCCCCCTTCCCCGGGCCCAGGGACCACGTCCCCTATGTAGACTCGAACCCTACAGCGCTCCTCTATCATCCCTTCAGTTAGAGGTGTGGGTGGGTGGGGTACTTTATGCAGTTGTTGCGTGTCCAGGGTCTGAGCGCTGAATGGCAAGCTACTTGGTGTTGGTCACGTGACAGAGGTTTTGGTGGTAAAGCCGCGTGAGTAGGGGGGTGACTGCTCAGTGCAGCAGTAGCCTCAAGGTGGCACCACCATATTTAGGGGATCTCTGGTTTAAAGTTCTGCAGTTCGGGCCTTAGTTAAGGAGTAGAACTCAACGTGCGCCGGTGGTATTTTTAGTGTTGATGTGCTTACGTGTAGCCGTCGTATCTCCGCCCGCGAATTACCCATGTTACGTTAACATGAATAATGCACGAGACTATTTCAAATCATGCTATGCTGCATTATATAAACCAACAATGTAGCACTGCTGTTGCCCTCGCTGTGATATAACCGGATAACAAGATCAAATAAATCCATTTATACAGCTGACATGCAATGATTGCAATTAATTCTATTCCATTCAGAAAAATTGTTGAAGTTTCCGTGAAGGTTTTATCCTTTACATTGGTGATGCTGCAATTAAGGAGACATGGTTCCAAATAATTAACTTGTTTCATTTTTACATTTTACAATTTTTGTATTTTAAAGAGCGAATAATTGAAGCACTCTCCTCACGCAATAGAAAGCAATTCTGGTTATTGATTGCTCGGTCTGCATTTGTCTCGCCCGATAATGGTTTGATGAGCTGATTTCATGACAAGATGGCCGCATAGTGGTAGTGGTGCAGCACTATCGCAGTTCTGCCAGTTGAAGTGAAAGGGCAGCAACTGCAGAAAAGAATATTTTTGAGGACAGAATCGCAGAATTCCGAAATCTCAAGATTGTGTTGAGCTAATTTTGTTTGTATCTACCGTATTATGGAAGATATAGAGAAAAATAGACGTAGCTGGGTGGCCATCTTTGAATTCAAGATGGTGGCCACCATGGGGGGCTTTGATTTGTGGGGTCCATCTATAAAAAAATGATCGTATGTGTCCATCTTACAGCTGTGCAAAATTTGGTGCTTTCCTGAAAAAGTGAAATATGGTAGGGCTTAACCGTTGGACTAATACTACTAATAGGAATATATATTCACAGGGAATATTGGAAAGTGGCATTGTGCACTAGTTCTAGGAAAAGTATTTCTAATTCATGATTATTTCTCTCGATGTTGATCTTTCTTTCTTAGTAGCAGTTGAGTAATGACTGGGGAGGTGTAATGTCAAGGAGTTGTTTGACAACAGATTCCTATTGTCCTCTGAATGTTAGTATGTTACTGAAAGGTCATCACCTCTGGTCAGGTTGGTTGCATTCACTTCAATTATCTTGTTGACAGAGACTCTCACTACTGCAGCATGTATCCAGAGGCATCAGCATATATATGTATATATATGTATACATATATATATATATATGTGTATATATGTATGTATATGTATATATATATATATATGTATATATATGTATATATATGTATATATATATGTATATATATGTATATATATATGTATATATATGTAAATTTGCTGTATAAGCCATTTCACTGAATTTTGAACGTGCCGGATGTGCTACTCACCATCCATCCATGCCTGTGCCCCTTTGCTCACTGTGTGGAGTTGCGCACCATGAAGGCGAGTTGGAGGTTTGTGTTCATAACCAACGGAGTGCTGAGGAGGTTGACAGTCACTCAAAACGTGTTTCACGAGGAACATCAGTGGAAAGGATGGCCTCTAAGAGCGTGAAGCAGGAGGCTGAGCTTGCCACGGCCATCAAATCTCTATCTGTGAGCGACCGATCCAGGTTGGCTAAGGAGGAGATTGAGTCAGCTAAGGATGAGACAGAGGCACTGGAGCTTGAGGATCAGTTTGTGGACCTGGCAGCATGGCGCAACTGCCTAATCAAGAAGCGGGCAGCAAAAATGGAGCGTGACAAGTGGGAGCAGGATGGTTGGGATCCCTCGGCACATGGCCCATGGGAGGAGGAGCCCAACTCCTGGGCCCGGGCCCATGCCGACCGCACGGCCAGACACTCCAGCTACGGCACCCACTCTAGGCGTGGCAGGCGACATAGCAGGAGCACCTCAGACTCTCGTAGCCACTCATCCAGCTCGGCCCGCAGGCGGAAAACTAAGTGGACTCTCAAACGATTCACTGTCGATGATTGGGAAGTTTGCAAGCTAAATGGTTATGGTATAATCGCCACCACGACTGAGTCATCCCTTGACATAGAGGCTATGACGGTCGAGGACTACAAGGCGCTGTTTGAGCATATAAACTTTATTGCGGTTCAGGCCATTAATAATGATTTCAGAGATACCGGCCACGTTGCTTCTGACAGCTCAGTTTGCAAGAAGGCAGCTGTCTATGGTATCTCTGCATTTTCTGAAGCCTACAATGGCAGGAGTGTCATCCACTATGGAACACAGCATCTCAGATATAAAAAACCTGGAACCAACGGTTCTGTGCATGGCTCTGGTGCAACTGATCGCAAACGTCCGTGTTTTGGATGGAACAAGGACACAGGTTGCAGCAGCTCTGAAGAAAATTGTGTCTATGCCCATGTCTGCTCCAAATGTTGGAGCAAATCTCACAAGGGAACTAAATGTACTAGGGACTGACATGGAGACGGGGCAGGGATCGGCTTTATTGAGATTAATTTTGCCTCCCCCAACACTGACGCTGTTTCTGTCAGCTTTAACGTCATTGATTATTCTCCTCATAATGGCCACGATACCCATGGCCATGATGGTGCCAGCATTGAAACTGATGATACTACCACAGATTGTGATGTCAGTGCCACCTATGTGGCCCCTGTTTTGCCTCGGAGTGTTTCTGTTTATTGTGAACATGATGGCATTGTATCTGGGAGTCCCGCCACCCCCGCTCATGAAGCCCTTATTGGCCATCACAGTGTGACCGCCATGTGTGACCAAGATGGCGGGGTCGATGTTGGCCCCAATGAAGTGGCCGCCACGTGCGAACAAGATGGCAGAATAAATGTAGGCCACCACGTGCCAGGTGTCCAACAACACATGCAATATTCATGACCCGGTGCCATGTTCACGAAATGGTTGCCTGTGGCTGGCTTCATTATTGAACCATGGCTTCCCCAGTTTGAAGATGGCGTGGGGGAGGCAGGGTCGCCGGACACTGACCGCCGCTTAAAGCAGGCACTCACATCGTACAGTCTTTGTGGCAAACCAGAGCCCTTGTTGCTTCAAGTGCCTCCAGGTGGCGAACAGCTGGGCTGGAGATGCAAGTGAGTTTCTGGCCCTTTCCCTTGTTCTACTGCTGTTCATAGTGTCCTTTCCTTCCTGCGGCAAAATAATGTTGCATTCTTCATTTAATGTGAATATATAATGATCCTGTCTCAAAAGGTGAGAAGTAACACGGGACAAAACTTTGTCCATTGTAATGATCAACATACTATCTCCTTATGGATTTTCTCAGGATAAACTGATTTGTTTTTTACATGGTGTTTCATAATCCCAATAGAATACATATTGATTTGAAGCAAATGTCCTTGTGTTTTCAGTGTAACCATTTCTGTGCTGTTTTGTGTCAATTGTTATGCCGGATAAAGAACTAATTAGTTATCACCTTTTGAGACAGGCTCAATATATATATATATATATATTTACTGTTTAAAATTTGGAGCTCATGTGACGCTAAATTATTCAGACTGGTGCATGAGCTAGGCGGTGGTCTGGTTTGGGTTAATAAGATAATATCCCATTAATCAATACGGATGTTATCATATTGCAAAGTGGAAATCCCTATCGAAGGCATTTGAACCTTATACTGGGTTGTCAACCCTTATGGTTTGGCCTTAACATGTATATATGTTATGTCCCATCATCACCTTATGCTATACAATACCATTAATATAGTCAAATCGAATGGATTGTTTGTAGCAGAAAATAATGTAAAGTCCTATCATAGAAACGAATGTAGAAATCTATCATAAATATGTCCAAAATGCACCACGCAGCATCTCAAATTTGAAAATAAATTAGTTATCACCTTTTCAGACAGGCTTATAATATATATATATATTTACTGTTTAAAATTCGGAGGTCATGTTGTCAAAATATACGGATTTTCGGTAACGAATTATGTCTTGGGCTTTGGAGTGGGGAGAAGGTTATGTAATCTAAAAGCAATGGTGCCCCCCCCCCACTCACATGATGACATGATATAAACTATGTGAGATATATATTCATGTATGATGCCTAGAGTTATTGAAGAGATGTTCTTTAAAATGAAGCAGTTCAAGGTTGATGAAATGTTCCTCAATGTATTCATAAAGAATGCAATTGGAGAAAAAGGACATTTTTGGATATACATATATATATATATCTACTTGTAACTGTCTGCAACTATCTGCCCCTACCAGACCCAGAGCCAAGCACATCAGCCATACTACATTCCTTAGAGCCACACCCTGCAGGCTGGTTTGGGGTGGCAACTCCCCCATATTAGGGCATTGCACTGACCAGTCTGTAGGGGAGAGTCTGATTGGCTGTCTGTGGGAGATCCGGTCACCTGACCCCCCTTGGCCTATCATGGCCACACAAGTCTCATTTAAATTAATTATTCAAGAAACTTCTCCAGACACTCTGGAGAGGGATCACTCTACTCCTGGCTCTTGAGTGAGACAGACCTACTCTTGAGCAGGAACCCCAGACACTCTGTCTGATGCTAGCCAAATTCACCTATTCAAATTGAGTGTATACACAACCATAGGACTCCTGCTTCATAGAAAAGAAGGAAGAAATCTATCATAGATATGTCCTAAATTCACCACGGAGCATCTCAAATTTGAAAATACCCCCCCTCCCCGCCCCCCCCCCCCAATTGGCTTTGTGCCTATGGTACGAAACCGCTGCCACCTCCAATATAACATCCCTTAAGTTCTAGTTCTTCATTTTCCAATGTTGGCAACATTGCTTACGGAGATGCAAGAGTGATGTAACACCTACTTAGTAGGTACCGACAGCGAAATTAAAAAATATGCACAGGGTACAATATTGTTATTCCTTCCTGTAGACGTTGAATTTACAAACCCAAATCCAAAAAGAGTTAGGCTATATATATTATTGTTTTTGAGATAATCAATTAAAGAATTAATATAACTTAGAGCGTCCGTCTCCCGTGTTGGTAGATCGTGGAGTCGTGGGTTCGAACCCTGGTCGAGTCAAACCAATGACTTAGAAATAGATACTTGTCGCTTCCTAGCCTAGCACTTGGCATTATTAGGATAGGGCAAGGACTGGTTGGTTCAGTGTCAGGATAATGTGACTGAGTGGGATATCAGGTCATGGTGCTGGCTTCCTGGTCTTCCAGTGGGTCAACACTATAACACTGCCATGAGTGTGCACTGTCACAAGTCGGTACCCGTCCTGATATGACCTTAGATGTTGCTAGGACGTAAAACAACAACAAACAAACAAACCTACTACCGCTGAAGTGTACGGTGCCAGTGGTGCGGAGCCAGTAACCATATCCGCATCTTTCACACCTCAGTCAACCCTTGTCCCGACAGTTCTCTGGTACAAATCAGCCTCTTCACCCCCAACCCCTACCGCAACCGACACCCACACAGACTGTCTGTCCACGAACACCAGCTGGATCGTAAATAAACTGATGCCTTACCGCTGTACCATTTGCCCCAATATTGCACAGGTACAGGATATGGAGCAGTTTTCCTGCCCACCAGGACCGTGGTGTTCTCTGTGGCGGAGTGGTTAGAGTGTCTGACTTTTTTCTAGGTCGGACTCCTAATCTGAAGGTTGGTGGTTCAATTCCCCATGCCCCCACCTCTGCCAATTTGGATTTCCACCGCTGTGTATAATTTACAGTGACATCAAAGGCCAGTTGCTCTCAAACGATGTCTATGTGGTGCGGGAGGTTAAACATCCCTTGGGTCGGTAAAAGTGTAGACTCAGGCTTTCTATCGACAAACTGTTTAATGGTGAAAACAAGTCTATTCAGACTTATCCATGATAGGCAGTATAAATCTTGAAGGACTAAATCAGGTCCTTGATCGGTGGGACCACACACTCCAACCTACTCCATCCCTCGGTGTCGAATAAGCACCGCTCGTGATTGGGAGCCAAATTCCGTCATATATCCCACTCCTTCCCCTCCCTTCTCTTGTCCCACTGTCCTCTCTTCCCACTCCTCTCCCTTCCTTCTTTCTCTTTGTATTGATCCCCCTTCCCATTCCTGCACCCCCGTTCCCACTCCTCTTCCCCCCTCTTCCCCCTTCCATCTCTGCCCATTCCCTTCTCACCCCCCCCTACTGTTTTCACTCCCCTTCCCCCCTTCCTACTGTCCCCCTTCCCCCTCCCTCTCCCTTCTCCTCCCCTTCCTCATCATCATCATCATCATGCTGTCGGTCACGATGCGACAAAGACTGCTTTCATTACTTGACTGCCGCTCTCCATTTAGCTCTCTGCTGTGAGAGTTGCGTCCATGAGTCGGTCTTAATGTCTCTCAGCTTCAGGTTTCTCTTGATGGTATCCTTGAACCGGAGACGAGGGCGCCCTCTCTTTTCTGTAGCCAGAAGACAGTTGAGAATAGAGGATCTGCTTTGGTAGCCTGTCTGATGACATCCTCATGAGGTGTCCAGTCCACCGGAGATTCTTTTTGATCAGAAGATCTTCCATAGAGGGCAGCCCCATCCGTTCGAGTATTTCCTTATTCGTCACTTTGTCCTTCCAGGTTAGCCTCATGATTGAACGCAGATGTCGCATCATGAAGGCATGCAGCTTTTTCACCTGCTGTCTGTACACTGTCCAGGCCTCGGCTCCGTATAGTAGGGTGGATAGCACGATTGCGTGGTAGATCTTACCTTTGACCCGAATGGACACATGGTGGTTGTTCCAGAGTCTCTGGCGTAGTCGGCCGAAAGATGCGCTAGCCTTGGCCATCCTCCTCTGTATCTCAGCATCAATGCGTCCATCACTTGATATAGTGCTTCCGAGATAGGTGAATTCCGGAACAGAGTTCAGCTTGTTTCCGTCAACCATGATCTCCTCCTCTCGGGTTCTTGTAGAGTTGGGTTGGTACAGCACCTCCGTCTTCTTGATGTTAATTTTCAGGCCAAACTTCTTTGATGCATCGGAGAAAGCGTCCACTATTTTCTGGGTCTCTTCAGCAGAGTGGGCAACCAGTGCACTGTCATCTGCGAATAGTAGCTCTCTCACCAGTATGAAAAGTTTGTGTATCTCAGAAATTTGATGTTATTAAAGTCTGGCTGTTAGATTAAATTAAAATAGTTGTCAGAGAATTTCTACACATATCCTTTAGATATACCAACTATCTACTTCCAAAATCACTGGTTGGGCTCAGTACCTAAAATATCACACAAGAAAAACACAATGTTGTACTCACATGGTTTAATCCCAAAACTAGAGTGGCTACAGACACATGTACACAGTCTGGGCTGGCTGGTGACAGTGGTGAGAGAGGGCGTGCACATGCCATGCACCCTTATTTATAGATTAAAATCCAGGTACCAGTCAGGTGACCCAGCCTGCACCCAGCAGGCCCTTGGCTGCAGAGTATCAATGCAACCAGGTACCAGCCAGGTGACCCAGCCTGTACCCGGCAGGCCCTTGCCTGCAGAATACCAATACAACCAGGTACCAGTCAGGTACCTGGCCTGTACCCGGCAGGTCCTTGTCTTCAGAGCATGAAATATAATCCACCCGAAAATTCCCAAATATTTTACAGCGATAAATCACCCCTAGAATCATGGATGTCTACCATAGACGCTTTTCCTCATTCCAGTACCATCCAGCGCAGCCATGATTCTAATAGAGTCGGAAAATATCATATAAAAAGTTTACATAATAACTTGGCTCGTCATCTTATTCTTTGTTTACAATAATAGAGTGCCCTGTGCACAGCTATAACAAAATTGAACTAGAACTACAGAGTTATCATACGGTGATATGAGGCTCCCCACAATATATTAGGATTGTGTTAGCTACCCTTACTCCTGCTAAATTTGGAAGAATTCTTGGTTTCCATCATATATTCCTCATCAACTGTATGGTACTCGCAATCATCTTTAACGATCACTTTATATTGATATCTGGTCGGCTGGTCCACCTTGACGTGCCTGGTGCCCTTCTCGAATGTTTTTATGGTACGAGTGGTAATCCTTGGAGAACCTAGTCATGACACCACTTGTAGACCTGGACCGGTTCGGTTGTGGAATCTTGGAACATTGTCTTCACCAGCTTCGCCCCAGCCCTGTTACCCAACGGGGTTTTATTGGCCACTTCCCATAGGTGAATGTCTCTGGGCCTTACCACCCCCTCAGTCATGTGGCTGCTTCTTGTGCAAGGCATACCTGTGCTATCCTCAATAGCTGCTTACAGGCAGACTTGTGTTACTGCTGATACCACATTCGATGCCCTATGACCAGTCCTTGACCATCATCCCATGTCTTCGGTTCTCTCGCTCCACTTCAATTGTTCATACTGAGACCATTCTTCTTCAATATATATGCCTGGTCACCAAGTTTCCCACCCATCAATTACTTTGAACCTGAATAATTAGTTTAATACCTCATAAAACCGTAATCACTCTTTGTATTGTCTTAATACATAGCATAATTTCTTGACTGGTTCACTTAAACAACAATGCTGTCGTGTGATGTCATCAGAAACCTGTTTAGCTGTTGGTTCCAATGAAGACCTTGTCAGTTTGGCATGCATCACTATGCTGATCTGGACATCTCTGGTGAGATTCCATGTTTATGGCGGTAAACATCTGATCAGCTCATTGTCTGTGAATCTGTGTATTAATTAAAATACATATTCTTTTAATTATCATGACACATAGCAAGTTCCCTTCATCCTGTGGAATATACTCATTAAATAATACATCCCTTGAAAATAACAAAAGAAACAAAAACCATGAGTTTGAAAACCATGAGTTCTTTTTTTTTTTTTAATTTTTTTTTTATATATTACAAATTAATTACAATCTCAACCACACAATTTGTGACTTGTAGGGGACCCTGTTATTGAAAGAATGAATTGCCACTCACAACTTCCACTATGAACATGTGATTATTAGAGCACCCTGTTATTAATGGAATAACTCATTAGACAGCATTAGATAGTCACCTTACTGAGAGCTCTTCACCAGACTGGCAGCATGTAAGCAACCCTGTGAGTTCCCAGTGTCAGTCTGCGCCTGCCTGTGCACCAGTTATCGACATCGCTGCAGTACTGAAAAGACTCCCAGACACAACCAAGCACTGAACAGAATGATGGTGCCCACAGTGTAGGCCTATGACATAAATCACATTTTCAATTTTATATGATTTTATTTATTTATTTATATATATATATATTTTTGTTAAATCACTTAAAATGTACTTCATGTAGTTATTCTCCATTACATTCACCATGAATGATAAACAACAGTTAAGCAGTGAATAAGATGGTGTTCCCTGCATCGCCTACCAGAATCAAGTTTTATTTATTTCTTTTAATTGAATTAAATTGACTTTATATAGCTATTTCCCAATACATTTACCATGCAAGCTACTAGAAACCACACTTTATATGGAAACCTACCTTTGTGTGAAACAGCATAGGCACAATGCATGGAAGTCAACAATTGCTAAGGATTCTCAATCTGTTAGACACCATGAACACAATGCATGTAGGCCTATGTCACACATCTTTTATCTTTCTGTTTGTTTGAATACATTCTATTTCACTGGAATGGATATCAATGGACACCTTCGATAGGGCTGAAACATAGTAGTCACATAGTTGTTATATCAATATGTTATGTCAGTATCAATAGAAGAACACCTTGTGTTGTGGTAGTGTTTTTTTTTGTTTTGTTTTAGGCAGAACTTCATGAACAGTCATCATCATGTCAATGCCAAAATTGTTTATGCTGCAATATGTTTTTAGCATTCCCAGAGTATCAATGCAACCAGGTACCAGCCAGGTGACCCAGCCTGTTCCCGGCAGGCCCTTGCCTGCAGAGTACCAATACAACCAGGTACCAGTCAGGCACCTGGCCTGTACCCGGCAGGTCCTTGTCTTCAGAGCATGAAATATAATCCACCCGAAAATTCCCAAATATTTTACAAGTATCTGAGTAGTCTTGGTCTTCGCTCTGAAGTGTGCGACATTGAATAGGTCAGCGCTCTGTCTGGACTGTATATAGATGCCATCCCCCATGTCTCGGAAAGCCTCGTCTAGCATTGCTGATAGGAAGATGGAGAAGAGCGTGGGGGCCAGTACACAACCTTGCTTGACCCCATTGGTAACCCCGAACGATTCCGAGACTTCCCCTCCAGCACTAACTTTCGCCATCATTCCTGTATGTAGAGCCTCGATCATAGTTGTGAACTTCTCTGGGCATCCGTACTTCCTCAGTAGCTGCCATAGCCCGGTCCTCCCGACTGTATCAAATGCCTTAGTGAAATCGACAAATACCATGTACAGTGGTCGGTCCTGCTCAATGCACTTTTCTTGTAGCTGTCGGAGACAAAATATCATATCCACAGTGCTCCGGTTACCTCTGAAGCCACACTGTGACTCCGGAACTACACCAGGTGTTATGTGAATAGATAGTCTGTTGAGTAGGATCCTGGCGAAGATCTTCCCTGCTATGGAAAGAAGAACATTTCATGAAAGCTGCCTGCAAAAGTGTTGAAGTGCTGCTGGCTTTTGCAAGTTACCAGCGGCACTCTCTCGGGGAGCAAATAGAGGTTTCACACTGGCAAGAACATGTCAAGACAGGCGCAAAACTATTTGTCCCTGCAGTGGCTGGTCGGGAGATGTTGGGAGTTCCATACATCAACCGCCCTTAATGCTGCCACAGTGACATGGTTTTCTGTTTAGGGTTTGCTCCCTTAGCCTTCGGTTCTCTCAAAGACCTGTACCACAAGGCAGTGGTTTAGAACTCTGCAAGGCAGGGGCGTCAAACTCCCGGAGGTATTGCTATACCTATACCTGCATACCCTCCCCCTGCCCCCCTTCCCCCTAGCCCTACCTTCTCCTCCCCGTCCTACTGTCCCCCATACCCCCTCCCTTCTCCCCTTCCTACTACCCCCCTTCCCTCCTCCCTTCTCCTCCCTTCCTACTGTCCCCCTTCCCTCTCCCTTCTCCCCTTCCTACTGTCCCCCTTCCCCCTCCGCCCTCCATGTTCCTCCCCTTCCTACTGTCCCCCTTCCACCCCTCCCTTTTCCTCCCCTTCCCACTGTCCCCCTTCCACCGCCTCCCTTCTCCTCCCCTTCCTACTGTCCCCCTTCCACCGCCTCCCTTCTCCTCCCCTTCCTACTGTCCCCCGTCCCGCTCCTCCTCCCTTTTCCTCCCTTCTACTGTCCCCTTCCACCCCCTCCATTTCCCTCCCTTCCTACTGTCCGCCTTCCACCACTCCCTTTTGTCCCCCTTCCCCCTCCCCATCCCTTCTCCCCCCCCCACTTCCTACTGCCCCCGTTTCCCCGCCTCCCGCTTCCCGTCTATACTTCCGTGAAATCGCATACCCAGCCAAGTGAATGGTCATCAATCTCCAACCGGAAGCGCCATAGTGCTTAAATCCTGCAGCACCTCTCCTCACTTTCCAAGCACATATCCGGTCACGGGACATGGCGACTGACATACAACGTCTGTGGGGGGCTGAGTCAATGTTTGCCGAGTGGCTTTTGGGGGTTACTGGCGAGCAATAGGCAGTGTGTTTGACACATGAATACCTCGTAGAGGGCATATGCCAGCCTTGTTTGTGGCCTTGTTTTTGGACTAGATTTTCCCCCGCAGATAATCTGAAAGATATCTCAGTGGTATTACTATACAAAGGAAATAATAAAACGAGTCAAATAATGTAGATACTTTATTTTTCATACTGCTACGGGCTACTCTCAATGGTTAAACCTCAAACCCTAAAGTGCGACTGTGAAGTATAAAGGGAGTGCACATGACGTCATCACTCAGCAGACAGCGGTCAGTGGCCAACCATCTTGGATTATGAGCACCCTCCCTAGCCATGTTCTGAATGCATGCAGGGCCCATATGTATGAGCCAATTTTTAACCGGACCAGGGTTAAAGGAGGGTGCCGGGTTAGCTAACCACAGAGTTCCAAATGTGTCACGGGGGATGTATGAGACCAAAACACGCCCGAGTTAGCTAAGGTTTCAGTTATTTATAGATTTGGGAAATTCCTCTGCGTTTGTAGCCATATATTAGGCTCAAATATATTAAATCGTATCGCATTTAACAGAATTACATACAAAATAAGTGAACTTTTATCAATTTAACCCTAAATTGAAACCCTTCTTAAGGCTACCGCCGCATTGGCGGCAATATTAATATTGATATTTTCGAATCGACGAACGTACAGTAAACAAACCGCCGCTACTGCCAGTATGGAAAGCGACGTCGATGCGGCGGCGGCGGCGATTTGTTTACATTACGTTCGTCGATTCGAAAATATAACTATTAATATCGCCGCCAATAGCACAATAGCCCGGATTGCAAGAGGTGTGGGTTCGAATCCTGCTCTAGGCATAATATTTTCCATTTTCATAACCCTCGCGAGGTAGATCAGCTAAAAATTCAACAGATCTTGCTGAGACAAACTCAAATCTGTTGTCATTTTGAAAATAACTTAATAGCGAAGAAAGTTATGGCATTTCTAATGTCAGCTTAATTGTTAAGTTTAGTCTGGATTCACCATTGTAATAAACTGTGACCTTTGCAACATTGTAACAGCTTTCTATGGTATAAGTATTTTGATTTTGGTATTTTAATGTATATTTTTGGTGAGATTAGTTCATGTTCTTTCCACTGATATAACATATATGAAAATATTCCAATGCAAAAGTACTTTAATCAAGGACAAAGTCATGAAAATGCAGGAACATTTGACCAATGACAAGGTTTCCGACGCACCCCTAGCGGAATCTGACATACATATTTTGTTAGTGGATTCCTGAAATAGCTTGACTTTGTTTACTAGATTTGAGACTGGTTGGCTCAGTGTCAGGATAATGTGACTGAGTGGGATATCAGTTCATGGTGCTGGTGGCCTGGTCTTCCAGTGGGGCAGCACTATAAAGTCGCCATTAGTGCGGATTGTTACAAGTCGGTACCCGTCCTGATATGACCTTAGATGTTGCTAGGACGTAAAACAACAAACAAACTAGATTTGATTTCGGAATTCATTTTGTTGCCGTACAACGCACTGGCGCCACCTAGTGTATATTCAGGTACTAATGCTTCGTACATCCACGAGAGCAAGTACAGGGTTTTTTTTTTTTTTTGGTAAAGTATTTATTCATCTGAACATGACATTTGTCAGCGCCGGGGCACTGGTCTTCCGGCCATCTTACTATTACTAGTATTAGAATAAGTTTGATCAGTGCTGTATTAGTTACAGCACCGATCCTGTAGAATTACGGGAGTGGCTCCTGCTGTATAATGTACAGCAACAGTCACTGTAGTTCATGCAAAAATGAGGAGCAGCACCGAGTAGAAGGTGTATACTCGGGGCAACTCAAATAATCGTTGTGGGTTACATTTTTTTTTTTTTCTTATAAAACAAGTTAAGTTCAGAGTTGACAAGACATTTTGCCTGTCTTATATAATGTTTGATGTGTTTAAACAGATTGATAGTTGTGTAGGATGTTCGGTGTGTTGATGGTTTGTTCATGATCATGGTTAAGGGTGGTTTACAAATAGAATATTCAGTGGTGTGCTGCAGCCCAATAAGAACTCACACTTGATTAAGAATAGCCGTCGGCATCCTGCACTACCATCATGGGAGTGAAATGTTATTTAAGAGAATCCCTTTGTGAAAGCATTATAGTGTGAAAGGTCTGGTTTGGGGGGTTTTATTTCCTAGCAACAGCTATATCATATATATCATGCATACCATAGGTATCACACATAGTTGTTTGGTTGTTGGAGTTTTACGTCCTCGTGACATCTAAGGTCAGGTACAGGCTTGTGACAATGCGCACTCATGGCGACTTTATACTGCTACCCCACTGAGAGACCAGGCCAACAGCACCATGACCTGATATCCAACTCAGTCATATTATCTTGACACTCAGCTAACCAGTCCTTGCCCTATATTAATAATGCCAAGCGCCGAGATGGGAAGCGACAAGTATACATTTTTACGTCATTGGGTTGACTCGAGCAGAGTTTGAATCCTACGATCTACCAAATTGGGAGGAGGATGCTCAATTCATTCGGCAATTCCGTCTGCATGGTTGGCACTGGTGGTTGTTATGAAGGAGGTATGCATACATTGCAGTAGCCAGTGCTCCCCTTTGAGTCAGTGTGAAGGGGATACCATTTGTTGTTGTTTTACATCCTAGCAACATCTACAGTCATATCAGGATGGGTACCGACTTGCGACAGGGGACACTCATGGCATATTTATAGTCCTGACCCACTGGCAAACCAGGCCTCAGGCACCATGACCCGATATCCCACACAGCCACATTGTTTGTGATGCTCAGCAACACGGGTAATTTGGCATTCGAACACCGCCATAGCTTCGTAGCCTTAAGGTTAAATACTTGTGCTGCCACCTATCTACTTACAGCGGTACTTCTTTCTGACTTCTGCGTCAGCGCCGTCTGGTTATTCGTATTTGATACGTAAATACTTCGAGATGCTAACTCTGTCTTACTGACCTGCCATCTGCGGTCGACAGCTCGAACGAACGGCCAAGGCGCCTATATAAGGCCCGTCTCAGCAGCAGAGAGCTCACTTCGACACGGCCACAGGAGGACACTAGCTGGCTTTGAACTGCCATCCCACCCACCCCTGCTAAAGACTATATAGGTCATAGGGTTAAAGCTTATTGACCTCTTTGTGTATAACTCATTGGCTTATCTCACTGTGCTTATTCTGTTGAACTTAATATGTGCTTACTAAAATTGACATGTGCTTACTACTGACTCATTATCAAAAAAGAAAATAAATCCAACTTTAAACTCATATGCGGTGTCGGTGTCAAATTATCTTACTAGTAGTACTACTATGCTAACTAGTTGTAAAATATTCTGATAATAATGCATTGGTGGGGGAATGCAAATGTTCTATTGGTGAAACAGGTATACATGGCCAGGTGCATAGATTTGTTCATATAGTTGCTGGTGGTACTTGATTGATTGGTAAATAGACATTGTGGTGCTAGTCAGATAGTGTGTAAGGGGCACTCAGAGCCCTACCCACTACCCCCTCCCTGCTCTGCTGGTAAGGATCGCCACAGGCATGCTCAAGGCAGGTTGTGGCCAGGGGAGCCAAACAGCTTGGTGCTGGTGGGCAGATCACTGTAACCATGGGGACCGGGAATGCTTGTTTCTCATTGGTGGAGCTAGACATGCTTGTTTCTCATTGGGAGAATGGGGTGAGGTGATGCACTATACTGGATCCATGTACCATATAGATAATACATCTGAGGGCTTGACTCGCTCTCTTCTTTCACTCTTTATACTCTTCCTTTCTCTGTGCCTGTATTGATTTCACTATAGCCTGCCTACATAACCACAGATTCGAGCCATGGACTTTACATAGTGCTTGCCCTATCCTATGAATGCTGAACGCCAGGCTAGGTATCGAAAAATATCAATTTGATAAATATACGTCATTGGTTAGACTCGGCTGGCATTCAAACTCCCGACCTTCCACACGGGAATCCTACACTCTACCAATTCGACCACCGCATCTGGTAAAGGAAATGCAGCATGGAAGCAGAACACAGGTAGGCACGGTGCAGGTGTGATGTTCCACCAGGTGGCGCCACCGCGCCTTCCACCTGTAAAAAGTGTAAGTGCCCGTTGTCGGGTGCGAGCGTAATGGGGTTTGTCAGGCTGTACTTATGATTAATGGGGTGCACTTAGTAGCTGGTGTGACGGCCGTTAGGGGGCCTTACCCGCCGACCCGCTGCCGGCTCACGATGTGCCGGGTGTGTCGGGTGCGCCGTCAGCGGCTCAGGGCGGAACTGTTTCCGGTTTGTCCGGTCACGTGGTGTAACTGCCACTGCTACCACTGGTGTACCAAGCAGCCAATAGGAAACGCAGTATACACGGGTATGTTCATGGGCTTGGTGTGAAGTGTGTAGAGATCTATCATCTACACATTTAGGGTCGTAATCGATTAATCAACTCGGGTCACCCGAGCCACTTTTTGGCGCAGGCGCACATCCTAGAGACTCGGGTTGAATAAACGAATACGCTCAGGGTGGACAAAATGGTGGCTTAATCTAAAGCTTAATACTTTTTTTCAATAACTGATATATGTACAGTAAAATAGGATTTAAAGTATTTTATGATGGTAGAAGCTGACAATCTGGGTTATTAAACAAAACATCATTAAAACAACACGTAGGAGTTGTACTGGTAGCAGTTATCCTACAGGTACCAGCTCAGATGTGACGTCATCGCTCCTCGCAAACCCCAGCCAAGAGGTGGGTTACTGGGGTCGGGTTGTTTTGTACACGGCACATGTATTTGTTGACTCCACTCACAGAGTTCTATTTGAAATTCTGACGACTCGGGTGAGCCGAGTCGCCCAGGTCGTGTTAATCGATTATGGCCAAGGTGTGTATGTATATGTGGGATTGTGATTTGTGTATACTATATATATTACCTCGGTACTATATTCGGATAGTCGTGGGTCAGGGCCCGCCCACCCTACCATACCACGAATATCACATTTCGCTGGTACCAAAATGAAAACGCTAAAGTATCCATATAATACTAAGATCATTTTTTATCCTATAAAGTATGCAAAAGATTGCTGGACCCGGATGTGCTTCCTTCTCCCTGACCCATGACTATCCATCATATGTACCCAGGTAAGATTCGTATAACTATACTATATATATCCGGAGTGACTTTTGTCATGGTACCGTGTCGCAGTACTATGACGACATGAGCTGAGATTTCGGGTTTGGGTTAGACTTAGGGGTATGCATATCACAATAGTCACTCTGCATATATATAGCATATATATATCACAATACCAGGTGGAGATTAGAAATGTGGGTTGGCTTTTTGCTGCTGTGTTCGTAGTACACAATTTGGGTGAAGCAGAAGATGTTCCTTCTTTCAGTATCACTTCGCTCACACTAATCACTTTCATTACCATGCACACTAATCACATTCGTTAACATGTGCACTAATCACTTTCATTACCATGCACACTAATCACTTTCATTACCATGCACACTAATCACTTTCATTACCATGCACACTAATCACTTTCATTACAATGCACACTAATCACTTTCATTACCATGCACACTAATCACTTTCATTACCATGCACACTAATCACTTTCATTATCATGCACACTAATCACTGTCTTTACCATGCACATTGATCACTGCCATTACTGTGCACACTAATCACTGTCATTACCATGCATACTAGTCACTGTAATTACATTGCGCATCAATCACTTGCATTACCATGCACACTAATCACTTTCATTACCATGCACACTAATCACTTTCATTACAATGCACACTAATCACTTTCATTACCATGCACACTAATCAGTGCTAATCACTTTCATTAACATGCACACCAATCACTTTCATTCACAGCTGGTTATACCATGACACACAATCCCACTCAATCATATTACCCGGACAATTAGATAACCACTCCTTCTTGTACCCCGGTATTACCCAGCGCCAGACCGGGCGTGATATGCGAGTCGGTAGAGCGCAAGACTGGCGTGCGGGAAATCGGGAGTTTGGTTCCCGGTGAAGTCAAACCAATGAGTTATCAAATTGATACTTGTCGCTTCCTAGCCTGGCGCTCGCCATTAACAGGAGAGGGAAAGGTCTGGTTAGCTCAGTGTTAGGATAATGTGACTCAGTGGGATATCAGGTCATGGTGCTGCTGGCCCGATTTCCCAGTGGGGCAGCACTGTAAAGTTGCCATAAGTATGCACCATAACAAGTCGGTACCCATCCTGATATGACCATAGAATTCCAACAAGCAACCTAGTGTGGGGCAGGGTGTCAGTTTGGTACATCTTCAGTTTAATGGTGCTGTCACATTACAATGCTTCTCGCCGGCACGCAGCCAAAGCGCAAAATCACTTTTAATCGTCAAGACATGTCAAACCTTTCAGCGTCAGCGCAACATATCGGTAGCGTGTGGCCGACATTGTGGTAAAAGTCTGCCGTGCCATCCTGGTATGACCATCGATGTTGCTATCACGTAAAACAACAAAAAGCAACAGTTTGATGCAACGTGTGGGAATGACCCTCATGTGCACATGGCGTCTGCTTAGCGTTCACCTAACATTATTCCAGTGACTCTAAAGTATCTTGACGTGCCCCTAACATAGCCATAACATTGGCACCCACGCGTCGGCGCACGTCAAAAGTTTTGTGCAAGCAGAAAACTTTCGACATGCGATGACGCGTGCCGCCGACCCTTGTCGGCTGTCGCCATCCATCAATGAATACCAACACACACCTAACGCACGCGTAACGCTTCCTGACGTATCCCGACGTTGCACCAATAAATCACATACGTCGACGCGCATTGGGTAGAAGCGTCGTAATGTGACACCACCATTACTCACCCGAGGACTAATCTCACAAACCGCATGGGAAGTGCAAGCTCTAGACACTCGGCCATCACGTGCCCTCTGCGCTTGTGTGGTATGCGTGTGCATTAGAAATTGTGTGAATAGAAAGAACGAAGCAGGGGGTTCATGTACTGAAATATTGTGCTTTTTCTTATGACAACTTGCTTTGTGGGGAAAACAGCGCAAATTGTATGTGGGTAATGCAATCTTCACTTTAGGAATTTTTTTTTGCATTCTCTCTAAATTTCCCAGCTTTACACAATTTAGATAACTTCAGAGCTTTTTCATAATTAATCCCTACTGAAGCAGTTTTTGCTTTGTTTCAGGCAGGGTTGTCATTCATTCACCCCTCCTATCGATAGGCCATGAATCTTGTATCTGAGACTGTCTCAAAAGGTGCTAAGCAATATGGGGCACAACTTTGTCCATAGTAACGATCAACATACTATCTACTTATGCATTTGCTCAGGATAAACTGATCTGGTTTTTACATGGTGTTTCATAATCCCAATAGAATACATATTGATTTGAAGCAAATATCCTTGTGTTTTCAGTGTAACCGTTTTTTGTGTCAATCGTTACTATGGACAAAAAAACGAAGCGTTAGCACCTTTTGAGACAGGCTCATCTATCTCTAGGCACGTGTGCAGTATTGGCATGTGTGTTCGCCTTGTGTTGTTTGTTGTAGTGCGTGCTAATCCGGATGAGTGCTTTGTCATTTATCTATGTTATAGGCTCTAAGTGGCGGCGTTCTCTGTGGCGGAGTGGTTAGAGTGTCTGACTTTTTTCTAGGTCAGACTCCTAATCTGAAGGTCGGCAGTTCGATTCCCCATGCCCCCAGCTCTGCCAATTTGGATTTCCACTGCTGTGTATAACTTACAGTGTCATCAAAGGCTGGTTGCTCTCATCCCATGTCTATGTGGTGTGGGAGGTTAAAACTCCCTTGGGTCGGTAAACGTGTAGGCTCGGGCTTTCTATCTACCAGCAGTGGAATGAGGAAGACCAGTCGTCTATGACTGAAATTTCCCCTGCTTAAACAACCAATGGACCAACAAAAAAAAAAAAAAAAGTGGCAATGTACACAGGCACATTCTCCGGCAAGGGTGTGAAACCGACGCACATGAGCGATGGGAGCCCAGCCGAGGCTGCGGAGGCTAAAGTAGACATGCACATTAAACATGTGCAGCATACATGCGCAGTAGACATGCCCAGTACACATGTACCTTACACATGCGCAGTCGACAGGTGCAATAGACATACACAATATAATACACATTATACATGTGTGGTAGACATGTATATTAGACATGCACAATATACATGCTAAGTAGATGTGTGCAGTGGACATGCATAATAAACATGCACAATATACATTCACACTCGACATGTTCAATATACTTGTGAAATTGACATGCACTATAGAGATGTGTATTCGACATGTGCAATAAACATGCACAATAGAAATGCACACTAGACATGTGCAGTAGATATTTGCAGTGAACATGCACATTAGACATGCACAGTAGACATGCACAGTATGCATCTACAGTACACATGTACACTATATATGCACAGTGTACATGTGTAATAGACATGCACCGTTGACGTATGCAGTAGACATGTGCAGTAGACATCCACAGTAAACATGCGTGGTGTACCTGTACAGTAGACCTACACAGTAGACAAGTGCAGTAGAATTACTGTATTGTGCTCTCCCAGTGGGGCAGCACTATTAAGTCGCCATGAGTGTCCACTGTCACACGTCGGTACCCGATATGACCCTAGATGGTGCCAGGACGTATAACTCCAACAACAAAGAAATCAAACGTAAATTCATTCTTTCTATTCATCCTTACGTTCTGATATATTCCGTTGTGTACGTATTTGTTAATATTCAGATGGACTTCTGATTCTCTTTGTACAAGGGACATGGATTGAAATGAAGATATGAATTAAATAGAATGTACTGCTGCAGTCACCTGTTTACGAAGGCAGCCTCGTTTTGGTTCAGGAATGTCAAACATTGTTGTGTTCTCTGTGGCAGAGTGGTTAGAGTGTCTGACTTTTTTCTAGGTCGGACTCCTAATATGAAGGTTGGTGGTTCGATTCCCCATGCCCCCACCTCTGCCAATTTGGATTTCCACCGCTGTGTATAACTTACAGCGACATAACAGGCAAGTTGCTCTCATACCATGTCTATGTGGTGTGGGAGGTTAAAAATCCCTTGGGTCGGTAAAAGTGTAGATTCAGGCTTTCTATCGACAAAGTGTCTAATGGTGAAAACAAGTCTATTCAGACTTATCCATGATAGGCAGTATAAATTTTCAAGAACCCTTTAACAAAAAAAATTAATATGTAATATAAGCTCCATGAATGGCTTGCTGGTTGCTTAGATAAGGGAGTTATATGGGTTATTCAAAGTAAGAATATCACTCTATAACAATATGAAATCAAATCAAATCACAATATCACTCTGTAACACCATTGAGCCATATAACATCTAAGGATCCTAGAAGGTTGTCAACATGTTTACACTTACAGTTGTACAAAATGTATAACTTTCCAGACACCCTTTCCGGGGAAAAGTGGTGTTTTTTTTTAATGAGGGTTCCTGATCCATTTATTTACTCTGCTTATAACGGGTAAGTGTATTCAACATTTGACTTACGATTTAATGTACACTATTAGTGTCTAGTAGATAATAATATGTTATTAAACGATCAAACTGGTGACCGAATCGGTAGAACGCAGGCCTCCCGTGCGGGAGATCGAGAGTTCAATTCCTGGTTGAGTCAAACCAGTGACTTACAAAATTGATAAGTGTCGCTTCCTAGCTTGGTGCTCGGCATTAATAGGACTGGTTGGCTCAGTGTCAAGATAATATGACTGAGTGGGATATCAGGTCATGGTGCTGGTGGCCTGATTTCCCAAGAGAACAGCACTATGAAATCACCATGAGTGCACACTGTCACAAGTTGGTATCCGTGCTGATATGACCTGAGAGGTTGCCTGGACATCAAACTCCAACGACCAACCTATTAGTATTAAATGATAACAATTGTCCACTACTGACACCCCCCCTCCCTCTTATCGTACGCTTTGTACGACTGTGAGAATCTTGAAAACGTTGGACGGCACCTAATGTTGTCAGAATCTCTGGATCCAACAGCTCCACCTACTCAACTCAAACGTCAGGAATGTTGAACGAACATTTTTTGTCCTTTCTAATTAATAGAAATGATAATGGGAAAAAAAGAAGGAAAGTTTGTTTTATGTAACGATGCCTCTAGAGCGCATTGATTTTTATCATCGGCTATTGGATGTCAAACATATGGTCATTCTCACATATTTCTTTGGAGGAAACCCCGCTGCTTCCACATAGGCTACTTTTTCCGATAAACCACAAGGAGTCTTTTATATGCACTTTCCCACAGACAGGACAACACATACCACAACCTTTGATAAACCATTTGTGGACTACTGGTTGGAATGGAAAATAACCCAAACTGCAAATGTGTCCACTGAGCAGGATCGATCGCATGATCCACACCTTCACAGGTAGCTACGTCCGACTCCAAATAATAGAATGGATGCGCTTCCTCTAAATCCCAAATGGATCCCCATTCAGATCCCAGGACACGTCTAACTCTTATCGCACCTATATGGTCGGTCACGTGGTAGGGCAGGCTCACGAAAGCGAGGCTGGGCCTAGTCCACTACATTGAGTGTGGTAAATCGGTCATTCTGTGATGCGGTTGGTTTATTTTTATGTGCGCTTTGAGTAAATCAAACAGTGGGGTTTCCTCCCCAGTAGGTCTGGTCGCCATCTGTCACCACTCATCCCCACACCCCAACCTCCGTGACCACTCCCTATAACCGGGTCCCTTAGCAGCCCCCATAATTGCTCCCTACCCGGGTCCCCTAGCCTCCTGGCAACCGCTCGCTCACTGGGCCTCTATATCCGCTACCAAACAGCTTACTAACCGGCTCCCCAAGCCACCCTCTGGCCACTCCATAACCAGGTCCCCTAACCTCCTGGTTATGGTTCCGTAATCCGGTCCCCTAACAGCCTCTCTAACGGTTCCTCTAACCCCCAATAACTGTGTTCTAACGGCAGAATAACCGTCTCTCTTAGTCTAACCATCTCCTAAACCCAGTAACCGATCATAAACCGCCTAACTGCCTATGTAGCCACTGTTCCCACCCACCACCCCCGACTCGGCCAACTGCATTATTCTCCTCCTACCGGGCGCGGTACTCTAATCGGTAGAGCGCAGACCTCGCATGCAGGATATCTGGACTTTGGTTCCCGATTGAGTCAAACCAATGACTTATAAAATTTAGACTTGTCGCTTCCTAGCCTGGCACTTAGAATTAATAGGATAGGGCAATGACTGGTTAGATCAGTGTCAGGATAATGTGACTGAGTGGGATATCAGGTCATGGTACTGGTCGCCTGGTCTTCCAGTTGGGTAACACTATCAAGTTGTCATGAGCGTGCACTGTCACAAGTCGGTACCCATGCTGATATGACCTTATATGTTACTATGATATAAAACAACAACAAACAAAAATAATCCTGGTGTTACCTTAGATGTTGCCAGGGTGTAAAACTCCAACAACCAACCAACCATGCTCCTCTTAGTTTCCTACCCTAACTTCCTCACCCTTCCCCCTAATAGCAGCCTCTTAGTCATTAATGCCATGCCGGCATACAAGGAAACAAAAGAGCTGATCGGGCTGCGAAGAAGGCCCTGAACTGTGATCTTGAACCATGTCTGATCCCTCACTCTGATCTGAAACCACTAATAGCCTCCCACATAAAATCCAAATGGCAACATGAGTGGGATGAAAACATTAATAAACTTCAAGAAATTGAACCATCTGTGGGAAACCCACCACAGACTCATGCGGGAGGTCGGCGGGACCAAGTGGTCCTTAGCCGCTGCTGTATTGGCCACTCGTGACTTACACATGCTTTTCTGCTCAAGGGAGAACCTCCCCCTGAATGTATTGGGTGTCAGTCCCCGCTGACACTGAGTTGCGTTGATTGTTTGGCCCTGCGCCAACAATTCTACACTGCAGACAGTATGCATGACCTTTTTTACTAAAGTAAAACAAGAAAACATTTTAGCCTTTTTGAGGGCAGCTGGACTGTACCACCTCATATAGTTTACTAAATAAATTCTATCAATTATTAATAAAACTTTTCTTTTTCCATGGGAATATGTTTCCCTTGACCACAAATATATGATTGTGAGCTTTCTACTTTAATGAGTGTCTATTGGCACATAATTGATTGTCTGCTTTTACATGTAAAAGCGATGGTTTGAACAAAAAACAAACATTTCTCGCCATGAATATGGCCTATGCTACAACCACCAATCAATCGATGAATCAGTCATTATCCTAATCAAGGGTTTAACCACCCAAGCACCTCTCATAACTCCTCCCTTACCACTTCCCTAACTGCCAACTTAGAGTTGCATAGTCCGATGCTAGCATCGAATTGTCAAAACTAAAACACTCACGTAGATTTGATTCTACATACCCACCACCTTATATATACTGATGCACTTATTAAAAAAGCATGTCTTGCTGCAGAGAAGGGGGCCGCCTCATTGTGTTATATCCAAATTCACATCAAATCAGGCGTAACTCCTCTCTGATCACTTCCCTAACTGCAAACTTAGAGCTGCATACTCCGATGCTAGCATCGAATTGTCAAAACTAAAACACTGACTTAGATATTATTCTACATACCCACCACTGTAGATACTGATGCACTTATTAAAAAAGCATTTCTTGCTGCAGAGAAGGGGGCCGCCTCATTGTGTTATATCCAAATTCACATCAAATCAGCCGCATAAAATTAGGGGTTCACTGTAGATATTGAACCATTCTCATTCAACTCAATTCACACATGACGGTAGCAGCATGTGAATAACACCAACAGCAAGCAGCGCATAATAAATAATCAATAATAACACACAATCAACGGAAATCAACAACAAACAAGAACCAACAGCGCAGTGTTGCTGAGTCGACATGTGTTACAAATGCAAAGTATGCCTTCACTTTGACTAGTGATTACCAGCAGCTGAGGCTGTGCCTTCGCACTACTCTGCTTCGTCCTACCTACGGCTAACAGGGCCCTGTGAGGAAGGGGCAGGAGGATGGAGAGGCATGAAGAGGGTGGAAGAGATCTGGGAAGGCAGGAAGAGATCCGAGGAGTCTGCAGCAAGCTGGTGGAGGATAGTGCAGGCTGGGGAAGGCTGGGGTAGGCTGGGGGAGGGTGGTGTAGAGTCCTGGAGGTTGGAGAAGGTTCGTGGAGGTTAATGTAGGGTGGTGGAGGTTGATGGAGGTTGGTGGAAGCTGATGGAGGTTGGTGGTGGGTGGAAGCGGTTGGTGGAGGGGAGGTTCGGAGATGTTTCTGGAGGTTAGAGAAGGGTGGTAGAAGGTGGAGGAGGGTGATGGAGGCTGGAGGACGATAGAGGAGGCTGGTGGTTGGGGGAGGTTGTGGGGGAGGTTAGAGAAGGGTGGTGGTGGGTGATGGATGCTGGAGGAGGCTGGAGGAGGTTGGTGGAGGGTGACGGAGGCTGGAGGAGGCTGGTGGTTGGGGGAGGTTGAGTGAGGATGCTGGAGGTTAGAGAAGGGTGCTAGAAGGTGGTGGATGCTGGATGAGGCTGGATGAGGCTGGCGGGGTTTAGGGAAAGCTGTAGGAGTCGTGGGTAGGCCAGAGCAGGCTGGGAGAGACTACTTATATGATGACACGGGCTCAAATTGATTCATCTCCACCGTCCACATGCATGTGTGTGAGCGGGGGGGTGGGGGGGAGGGGGTGGGGACTGCACAACCCTGGAGTGTGTTCCAGGGGTGCCCGGTCCCAATGTCTTCTCCACCCACCCTCTACACTCACATGTTGTTGTCTCCCCCGCACCACACACACACTCCTCTCCACACACACATCCCTCCACATACATATCACCCTAAATGGGAATGTACGCCGACGTATGTGATTCTTGGCCGCTACGTCGGGATACGTCATTATGCGTTACACATGCGTTAGGCGCTCATTGGTATACGTCAATGTACGTCGATGTTTGTCGAGATACGGCGTCACACGTAAGGGGGTCAGCAAAGTTTTGTGCATGCACAAAACTTTTGACGTATGACAACGTTCGACAACGGGTGGATTTTACGTCCACCATACATTATGTATGCATTAGGCATATGTCAATGTACATTAGACATACGTTAGACAAACGCTGTTCACTACGTTGCACTACGTTGACCTATGTTAAAGGCAGTGGGAACATACAGTCCGCATACTGACAGCATATGGATAACATCTGCCTAATGTATGTCTAACGTATGTTCAGCATTTCTCCAGCGTGTCGTGACATATGTAACATATGAGGCATAGTTCTGGCGATCGAATAATGTATATAACGTTCACCGGCGTTCTGTGAATGTACCATGAGCGTAATTCGAGCATTTTTCGCTGGGAGGTATGTTAGCCATACGTTGGTCATACGTTGGCCATAAGCTATGTATATGGTATGTATACGTCCAACTTTGCCACCCACACCGAAAGCTTTGATGCTTTTCGATGTAAAAAAGTAATATTACTCGTAGGCCGCGAGTTTGCAAGATGCATCATGATGTGACAGGGCCTTAAGTACCATCGGTAGAGCACTACTTTCTAAGAGGTACATAGTGTGGAGGAGTCACACCAAAATAATGTGCACCCGGTATATATATATTGAAATAATGGCATGAAGAATGGCTGTGCTCTCTTTATTACGATGTCTACAAAGAGACACACAATTAGTTTAACTCGGAGGGTCCTGTGTCTGCCATTGTCAGGCTGCCTTAAAGTTACATAGTCCGATGTTTTTGAGTCCCTGTCATTTTCTGGGATAAATACATTAGATTGATTGCTATAAAATACCTTACTTTATTTTGAAGTAACTTTTATTTTAAATGGCTATCTTTGGAGATATTTGAAGTACAACCGTGCATAATTTATTTTGGCAAGTACGCCAAAACTCTGCCACCTTAAGACTTCTGCAGTAACGGGTTCGATTAAATTGCATCAGTATTCCCTTCAATGTGGTGACAATTGTTTAATAACTGCATCAGTATCTAAGTTAGATATGTAGAATCAAATCTAGATAATTGTTTTGGTTTTGAAAATTTGATATTTTCATCAGACTATGCAGCTTTAATGTAAGAGCCAGGTAGATGAGGCCGACTAGGTGGTATGTTACGACGACTTGTCGTGGTGGCAATGCAGTCCTACTTCTGGTGTTAATTTATATGTGGACTGTTATTCCCGCCTATTCGTCTTACACACGGACCTGGCCGAGGTGTACTTACGTGTGCACCTGTCAGCACTAGTAACCTACGGTATGCATCACCGTGAGTGTCAGTTGTAAAGGCCTGGTCACATACACGTTAGTGGACGTAGTTGAACGTAGTGCAGGCTAACATAGTTGAACGTACTTGAACGTAGTTGAAGTGGTTGAACGTAGTTGAACGTAGATTAATGTAGTTGAACGTGGTTTAACGTAGTTGAACGTAGTTGAACGTACTTAAACGTAGTTGAAGTGGTTGAACGTAGTTGAACGTAGATTAATGTAGTTGAATGGAGTTGGATGTAGTTGAACATAGTTGAACGTAGTTGAGTGTAGTTGAACGTAGTTGAACGTAGTTGAACGTAGTTGAACGTAGTTGAACATAGTTGAACGTAGTTGAACGTAGTTGAACGTAGTTGAACATACCGAAGAAGTATGGATGCCGCTACGTTAAACTACGTTCAACTATGTTAGCATCCACTACGTTCAACTACGTCCAGTAACGTGTATGTAACCCAGCCTTTAAGTGGACATGTGAGACAGTTGGATTGTGAGACAGTTGGGGGCTGAAACATTGATAAGCTGAGACAGACGTAGTCTGAGAGAGTTACGGTCTGAGACAGTCAGGGTCTGAGGCAATCACAGTATCAGTGTCTGCAACAATTGTGCTATCTGACAGTCACACTCTCAGACGGTCATAATTTTAGATAGTTAGTCTCAGACAATTGTAGACTCACAGAATCATGTGTTTCAGATAGTCAGGGTTCCAGATAGTCATAATCTCAGACAATCAGATATGGTCTCGGACATGCATGGTCTCCAACAGTCGTGGGCTCCAACAGTCGTGGTCTCTGGCAGTCGTGGTCACTGACAGTCATGATCTCAGACAGTCATGATCTCCAGCAGTCATGGTCTCCAACAGTCATGGTCAGCGACAGTCATGTTCTCTAACAGTCATAGTCGCTGACAGTTGTGGGCTCCAACAATCATGATCTCCAACAGTTGTGGGCTCTGACAGTCATGGGCTCCGACAGTCATAGTCCCCGACAGTCATGATATCTGATAGTCATATTCGCCGACACTCATGATATCTGACAATCGTAGTCGCTGACAGTTGTGGGCTCCGACAGTCGTAGTGATCGACATTTGTGGTCTCCGACAGTCAGGTTGGGGATGGCCAGGGTAGTTAGCTCATAGATGCGGCGGCAGGGGGTGCTGGTGATGGATAGGGGGGCTGTTCACAGAAACAGTACCTGAGTGTGCTACTCTTCTCTACACCCCGCTGGGAGCGGCTCGCTCTACACACACGAGTACTCAGAGTAACAAGCATCTGCGCCTCTACACCTCCCATGCATGCACCACAACCAACACTTCAACATTAACAATGCTATATTTTAATATGGTATTCTCCAATACGAGTGCGAATTTAGTTGTATACATTTTCTTTTCTTAATTTGCGGCCTAATTTTGAGGGACTTGTTCCTAATAACGGTATATTTTAATATGGTATTCTCCAACAGAAGTGGGAATTTAGTTGTTTAAATGGTGTTTTTTTTCCTGCTCGAGTCAAACCAATCACTTGAAAATTGATACTTGTCGCTTCCTAGCCAGGCACTCGGCATTATTAGGACAGAGCAAGGATTGCATGGCTCAGTGTCAGGATAATGTGACTGAGTGGGATATCAGGTCATGGGCTGGTGGCGTGGTCATCCAGAGGGACAGCACTATTAAATCACCATGAGTGCACACTGCCACAAGTCGGTACACATCCTAATATGACCTCAGATGTTGCTAAGATGTAAAACTCCAACAACCAACAGCCTTCCATATCCACAGGTAGCTCCACCCACCTCCCCGCCTTACCACGCACTGCCTAAACGCATTTCCACACAACAGCCAAGCCTAGCTGTACACTTCCGCTCCACACCAACGCCAGCAAAACCCAACAACCCACAAACCCTACTCAACCACCACTCGCACCCCTACAGCCGCCTCCGCCGCCCCCCTCCAACCCTCACCACCTCCCTCAGCTAGTTCCTCCCCGTCACCCTCGCCCTTACTTCCCCGCTTCCCTCCCAGCCTCCATCCACCCTTCCTCACCGCCTCCCTTAAGGCCCTGTCACATTACGACGTTTCTCACGAACGCGCTTCGACGCGTGCCGACGTGGTGCCTTTTTGGGCGGAACGTCGGGACGTGTCAGGATGCGTTAACGGGGTGTTACGAACGCGTTAGTGGTGCGTCGGTACACGTCGGTACAGGTTGAGTGCCAGCAATGTTTGGACCCACACGTTGGCGCGCGTCGGGCCGCGTCGAGGTTTTGTGCATGCACAAAACTTTCGACGCGCACCGACGCGCGGCAACGTGTTGGATCACGCGTTACGGGCACATTTGCAGGACGTCAATACATGTTACCAGCGCGTTGCCGGCCCGCTCGAACCACGTTGATCAACGTCGATCAATGCTGGGGATTTTTCGCCAACACATCGGTAACGTTTCACGGACGTGTAGTGGTCGACCTATTGGTGTAGCGCCAGCGTTTCCCGACACGTTGGACATGTTGGTGGCGCGTGTGGATGTGTTGCTGGCGGGGGTGGACGTGGTGCTGGCAGGTGTGGACATGTTGGCGCGTGTTGATGTGTTGTTGGCGTGTGTGGAGGTGTAGATGGCGAGTGTGGATGTGTTGCTGGCACTTCTTGGCGTGTTGCTGGTGCGTTTTGATCCTTTGTTTGGGTTTTTCCCCGCCGCCACGTCAAGACCCGTTGACGGTGTGCTAATAACACGCTATTAGCACGCTAGTAACATGCTGCGGCCCGTCAAACTACCCCCCGAAATGCCGAAAAGTTGGATGTTTCTCGATGCGTTGATAATATTGTGCGCGTTGGCGGCACGCCGGAAGAAACGTTGTAATGTGACAGGGCCTTTAGCCGTCCCTCACCCGACCTCCTTCACCCCATGACACACTCCCCCCACGTCCTCCCTACCCGCCTCCCTCCTCTCCTCTCTCCCCACTCCCTCACCACTTCCCTCGCTGGGCCTGAGGGGGGGGGGGGGGGGTACGGCGGGGGTGTTAGTGGGGATGAGGGCGGGGGTGAGGGTGTGGGTGAAGGCGGGGGTAAAGGTGAGGGTGGAGTTGAGGGTAGGGTTGAAGGTGGGTGTTAGGGCGAGGGGATGAGGGTGTGGGGTGAGGACAGGGTAACGGTGATGGTGTGGGTGAGGGTGGGAGTGAGGCTGGGAGTGAGGGGGCTGAGAGTGGGGCTGAGGGCGGGGGTGAAGGTTGGTGTGAGGGAGAGGTGGTGAGGGTGAGGCCTGGGTTAAAGGTGATGGTGTTAGTGAGAGTGTGGGTGAGGGTGGGGGTGGGGGTAGGGGGGTGTGGGTGGCGGTGAGGGTGAGGGTAGGAGTGAGGGTGAGGGCGGGCGGGGTGTCAGTCTACTAGTACTACTCGTAACGTACGTCACAGGGTGAACTGCTCACACCTGCTCAGTTCCCTGCCCAGCCTACGGGGTGGCTATTCTTGGGGATCTTTGTGGTTGCTGGAAGCCTTTGAGCTGCTCACAATCTCCTGGTATCTAAGCCTTGTACTGCGCAAGCGCGTCGCTTTCAGGCTCCGAGCATCTCTCTCTCTCTTCCAGCCGCAGTTACGCCCCTCCATCCGGTCTATGCGAGAGCGCAGAGCGGACTCATAACCAACCTCTTCCTGTCGATGGATACATGAAGTGGAGATTCTTGACGTTCAATGGAGATTTGGAATGTTTGGCTTATCAATCACTCAGCCAGATACTGGGAATAGGAACTAAGGCAGAAGGAGAGCGGCGGCACTTGCTGCTTCCTTTTTCTTTGAGGATGTGGAGATATGAGCCTGAGCTGCTCCCTGACTGCTCTGTAATGTAGCGACTGAGCTACTCTGTGTATGGAAACCGGAGCAGCTCAGCATGTCTAGGTGATTGCATTACGGCATCCTTTGTGAAGCATCCCTAGTGGAACCCCTCCCGTCACCCCCCCCTTCCCCCTCCTCCCCCATCCTCCCTCTCGTTCATCCCGGGCAAGTTGGTTGGTTGTTGGAGTTTCACGTCCTGGCAATATCTAAGGTAATATCCGGACGTCTACTTACTTGTGACAGTGTGCACTCATGGTGACTTTATGATGCTGCCCCACTGGGAAATCATGCTACCAGTACCATGGCCCGATATCCCACTCAGTCACATTATCCTGACACTGAATTAACCAGTCCTTGCCCTATCCTATTAATGCTGAGTACCAACCGAGGAAGCGAGAAGTATCAAATTTAAAGGTCAGCGGTTTGACCAGACTGGGAAGGGAACTCCCGACCTTTCGCACGCGAGTCCTGCGCTCTACCAATTCGGCCACCGCGCCCTGGGAATGAATGTGGCCCTGCAGGGGCTGACTTGTTAGCTGAGCATTCCCTGCCTCCCCGGCTCATTTTCTTATATCCTCAACTGCTGAGCCACAGGTGTGCAGGAATGTGAGCTGCTCACGGGTTTACCTGGAGTGAGGCCCTCTGGTGGTGAATCCCGGTGTCACAGTATAAATTCTCAGTGGGTTTAGAGGCTACGGTTCGGGTTCTGTGCATGCATCAAAATCAAACGGTTTTTCAGCATATTCTATTAATCAACTCAGGTGACCCAAGCGACTTTTTGACGCACAAATGTGATGTTATCACTCCTAGCCAACCCCACCCAAGAGGTGGCTTAAGCTTTTTGCACACGGAACGTGTTTTTGTCAACTCCCCTCAGGGCGTTCTATTTGAATTTTTAGGAACTCGGGTGACCCGAGTCGTCCCGGTCGTGTTAATCGAATACGCGCATGCACAGTACCCCAACCATAGACCCTAAACCCACTGAGAATCTAAACCGCGACACCAACCTTATTACCTGCCCACTCCATGATGAAGCTCACACAGTGGTAATCTGCCTACACGTGACCCACCCTACAGCTCAGTCTGCGCCGGAATGAGGCGCTCATTAGGATAATGTTTCCATGGTTACATGTTATGGTCCTTGTAGCCTCATCGGACCAGAAGTCCAGTGTATCGCGGATATATGTGATGCATAGCGTATTATGCGAGTATAAAGATACGGAAGGGAATAGTACTTATTATGATTATTGACATACTCCATAAAACGCAACACAGAACCGGTCGCGCCATCTCCGCCCACCTCTCATCAACCGGATGTTGACCAGTGTCAGTCACGCCAGAGGATATCCCACTCCAAGTCGACTAAGCTCATAAGTATCTCCGTTAGTCCTTTTCCGTGGGCATCGTCCACCCTCTTGCTGGTAGGTCATACCGTGGACTGAGTCTACCGGGGAGAACAGGGCGCCACATACGCCACCTGGCGGTCTTAGAGGCGGAATGGGCAATGTCAGGGCGGACACCTGGGGCGTTACAGCTCGATAAGAATGCCGGTGGAGCCGATACTGAGGTGGGCATGATGGCGGGCGAGCAGAAGGCAACCCCGAAGCCCCAGCGGGCGGAGTACACGCACTACATACACACCCCGTGGGACTACACCGAGCAGCACCAGCAAGCCGTGGAGATGCATCAGAGCACCCAGCACCAGCAGGTGCAGCAGACCGGCAAGCAGGTGACCAGGCAGACCAGCCAGCAGGTGCACCACCACCATAGCACCAGGCACACTTATCGGAGCCTTGACAACGAGGAGGAAACCGGCGACGGCGGCGAAAGCAGCGGTGGTGGTGTAAGCGGCGGAGGCGGAGGCGGAGGCAGAGGTGGTGGTGGCAGCGCGGAGGAAGAGGGGCCACTTCCGGTACCGCGGAAGTACAGCCACCACCAGGAGAGGGCAGCGCAAGCTTCGCCGAAGCGGAGGTCAACTTACGAAGGTCAAGGTCAGCTGGTGCAGCAGGCGCTGCACTACCAGCTGCAGAGTGAAGCTCCCGAGGCACCGCTCTGGGTGCAGGGTGAGAGCGAATTCCGCGACGTATCGCCGGCCCGCGGCTACCACGACGGTGGCGAAGGTCAGCGGCGACAGTGTCAAGGTCATGCTACGTCGAGCTCAAGGTCATTGCGGAACGGTGGCGATCACCAGCAGCAGCACCAGCGGTACGGTTGGGACGACTCCTCCAGGGTGCCGACTATCGGGAGCGACGGCAGCATTCAGATCAGCATCTCCAAGGCAACGGGCGGCGAGAACGGAAGTGGCAAACCGGAAGTACGCTCCAGAGCCGGAAGCAGAGGAGGCGCTGATAGCGTGTACGACGCGCCAGTGATGGCGACGCCTCGTGCCGGTTACGGGGTCGACGCGCAAGCGCGGCCGGCCGGGTACAGAGCCGGGGGCGGCCCGCCGGCCACTTACCGGCCCCAGGACGCCGCCGCCCCGCCGCACGCCTACCCGCAACCCATCCCCAAGTCGTCCATACCCAAGACCCAGGGATACCAAGCAGGTAGTTTGTGGCCTCCTTTTTTTGCTGTGCCTACTGTTCATGCGCTTAATTTGGTTTGGTCACCCTGGGGCTTGAAAGTGATCATGAGCTTTGATTGAAATGAATTAAAATATATCATTACAAAATATATCATTATAAAATATAATATAAAATATAAATATATCACCAAATATATATAATATAACATAACATATGAATGTAATATAGAAATATAATATGTCCTACGCCTATAGCCTAGCTGTAATTTCTATCCAACCATGATTGTCGACGAAGAACTGGTCACGTGGTGCTAATCGTTTGACGCAAATCCTCAATAGTGGTGATGAGTGTGAAACCATTCACAAATCCTTTCGTAACTCAGGAATTAGTGCTGCATACGGAGGATCCTTGCGAGATCAACCCTCCACCACGAGCCAACAAAAGCGATGTAATCGCATCACAGCGTTACCATGGTAACATAATAAGATAAATCCGCACAAGGCGCGAGGCTGAACTCCGTGTCGGTAATTGTTGGAATGTTACGTCTTGCAACATATAAGGTCATATCAGGATGGCTACCGACTTGTGACAGTGTGTGCTCATTGCGATTTTACAGTGCTGCCCCACTAGGAGACCAGGCCATCGCACCATGACCCAACACAGTCACATTATCCTGATACTGTGCTAACCAGCCCTTGTCCTGTCCTATTAATGCCAAGTGCCTGGCTAGGTAGTGACAAGTATCAATTTGATAAGTCATTGGTTTGACCCGGATGTGTTTCGAACTCCGAACCTTCCACATGGGAAACATGTGCTCTATCGAGTTGGCTACTGTGACCGGTCCTCAGTGTCACTGATGTAGACACTGGCCGGCCGCCATCTGGGGAGTCTTCAGTTAAACCAATGACTTAAAATTTGATTGTCGCTTCCTAGCCAGGCGCTCGGCATTATTAGTATAGAGAAAGGATTGGTTGGCTCAGTGTGAGGAGGATGTGACATCAGGGATATCAGGTCATGGTGCTGGCGGCCTGGTCTCCCAGTGGGGTAGCATTGTAAAGTCAACATGAGTGTGCACTGTCACAAGTCGGTAATATCCTGATATAACCTCAGGTGTCGCCAGGACATACAACTCCATCAACCAACCAACCATCCATGGTGGCTGATATTGATAACCGAAAGCATAGGTGTGGAAGTCTAATACAGTTAATACTGTTAATTATTCACATAAATCAATGCAGGCAACAGTATCAGCAGTAACAGCTGTGTACAAGCCTGATACCAGCAGTTGTCAAGGAGACCGGAAGTCAGGAGAATGCGCCGCCATGGGCGGAGCAATATCGCAGTACGGCGGAAATCGGTGGTACGGCTTGATGTATGGAAGCACTCTCCGACTTAATTTCCTTGTGTACGGTATACTGTAGCTTCAGCTTCCACAGCGGACACTGGAACCTCACTAGCACCAGAGGACTTTTGTTGTGGTGAGCGCAAGTGGTTTTTTTCAGAGCCAGAGAAAATACTCACCCCACTTAACTTGCGCGTTGTGTCTCTTTTGCACTGTAGTATCCCCATTTATATAATCTATTAATTAAAATCAGGAGAAATGTCAATCGCGGATAATTAGTGTTCTGTACTCCACTGCTCCTTGCCCTGCCCTATCCTAGTAATATCAAATGCCAGGGTAAGTAACGAAACGTATCATTGCTTTCTATCCTTGGTACCCGCCGCGAGGGCCAAATCGGGAGTTCGGTACCAGTCCAGTCAAACCAATGACATATCAAATGTATACTTGTCACTACCTAGCCCGGTGCCCATCATTAATAGGATAGGGCAAGGACTGATTAGCGCAGTCTCAGGATAATGTGACTACATCCTTACAAAATCTAAGGTAAAACTACACAAATAAATCAAATGAACAGAACAAATGTCATAAAGAATTACATTTGAATGACTTCACACTGCACAAAATACATGTTTTTCTAGTCCAACGGGAAAGCTTAAGCCATATTCTACTTGTCCGTAGCTATTCTCACTTGGCTCGGACAAGCAGACAAGCTCTTATTTTGAATGCTAATATATATATGAGCCTGTCTCAAAAGGTGATAACTCTTCTCTCTTTTTTTCTTTTCCATTGTAACGATTGACACAAAACAGCACAGAAACTGTTACACTGAAATCACAAGGACATTTGCTTCAAATCAATATGCATTCTATTGGGATTATTAAACACCATGTACAAAAACAAATTAGTTTATCCTGAGCAAATGCATAAGCAGACAGTATGTTGATCGTTAAAATGGACAATGTGTTGTCCCATATTGCTTAGCACCCTTTGAGACAGTCTCATATATATACACATAATTATATAGATAGCTACACAACAACTGAAACTAATAAAACAAGGGGAACCACAATACTTTTACTGTCTAGCGGCGAAAACAAGTCATTACAATTTATTTTCCTGTATATTTGTTTGTTATATAAAGCGCCTGAGAATGGCTTGCTGGATCAGGCGCTATATAAATGTTTATTTATTTATATATTTTGTATTAGACTTAACCGGTATGAGCAGCATAAATACAAACACCATCACAAAAATAATAAGGAAACAAAAGCTTACAAGGGGAGTTTGTGACACTGTTTTCTAGGCATCCCATGTGATGTTGAGGTTACTTCTGATGAAGCTAACTCAATCTCCAGCGGGGCCTTCTGTCTACACTGTCCGCCGTGTGCAGTCGGCCTGAGGGGGAAAGAAGGTCTAATTATGCCAGAGCATCGCTTTGACCAACACCAGTGGGAATGGCCGAATGAGTGAGAGCGTCCATCTCCCGTGCTGGTAGATCGAGGGGTCGTGGCTTCGAACCCTGGTCGAGTCAAACCAATGACTTAAAAATTGATGTACTTGTTGCTTCCTAGCCAGGCGCTCAGCATTATTAGGACAGGGCAAGGACTGGTGTGCTCAGTGTCAGGATAATGTGACTAAGTGGGATAACTAGGTCATGGTGCCAGCAGCCTGGTTTCCCAGTGGGACAGCACTATAAAGTCACTGTGAGGCACACTGTCACAAGTCGGTACCCGTCCTGATATGACCTTAGATGTTGCTAGGACATAAACAAAAATAATAATAATAACAGCTTTGACCAAGACAGTGTCCAAAGGTCAAGTAGTGAATCAATTATTGTGCGGATGCAGCCCGATTCAGAGGATGTTGTCTCAGGCGCAGTTGACAGGTGAATGTGAGCTCGCGGAATTCAGAGAAAGCATGCGCAAATTGGCGAATTACCTTGTTTGCTTCTTGTTTTACATCCTAGTGACATCTACGTTTATTTCAGGACGGGTACCGACTTGTGACAGTGCGCATTCATGGCGATGTTATAGTGCTGCCCCACTGGGAGAGCAGGTCGTGAGCACCGCGACCTGCTATCTCCCACAGTCACATTGTCCTGACACTGATCCAACCAGTCCTTGTCTTATCCTATAAATGCTGAGCACCAGGCTAGGTAACTACAACTATCAATTTGATAAAACATTGGTTTGAGTCGTCTTGGATTAGAACTCCTGACCTTCCGCATGGAAATCCATCGCACTCCTGATTCTACCACCCCATTCGGTCATTGGAGAATTAGAGTGGAGTACTCCTTTAATTACAGGAGTAGGCACGGTGTACCCAGGTTCCCAGTATTCAAGCCGAACCCTACTGATTTATATTGGTACATCAGGGCCGTGAGCGATTAACACGACCCGAGCGACTCGGGTTACCCGAGTCGTCAGAATCTCAAATCGAACACTGCGATTGGAGTTGAGAAATACACATGCCGTTTGCAATACGACCCGACCCCAATAACCCACCATTTGGCTGGGGTTTACTAGGAGCGATGACGTCACATCTGTGCTGGTACCAGTAAGCTAACAGCTACCCATACAGGTCCTACGTGTTGTTTTAATACTTTTTTCTTAATAACCCAGATTGTCAGCTTCTACAATCATAAAATAATTAAAATCCTATTTTGCTGTACATATATCGGTTAGTGGACAAAAATATTAAGGTTTAGATTAAGCCACCATTTTATCCACCCCAAGCATATTCGTTTATTCAACCCGAGTCTGTAGGATGTGCGCATGCGCCAAAAAGTGGCTTGGGTCACCCGAGTTGATTAATCGATTACGCCCTAGGGTGTTAAATGGTTGGTTGGTTGAATTTTACGTCCAGGCAACATCAAAGGTAATATGATGATGGGTACTGACTTGTGACAGTGCACACTCATCACGACTTTATAGTGCTACGCTACTGCGAGATCAGGCCGACAGCACCATGGTCTGATATCCCAATCAGTCACATTATTCTGACGATGTTTACTAGGTAGGCCAGTCAGAATAATAAATCTACCAAACTTAAACTAAGTACTGTTATTATTTATTGGGAATCTGATGGCGTGCAAATCAACTGGGGGGGGGGGGGGGGGTTACATGTGCTATGGGGTTCGAATCTCAGCCGAGTCCAACCGTGTTCTCTGTGGCAGAGTGGTTAGAGGGTCTGATTGTTTTCTAGGTCGGACTCCTAATTTGAAGGTCGGTGGTTCAATTCCCCATGCCCCCTCACCTCTGCCAATTTGGATTTCCACTGCTCTGTATAACTTACAATGTCATCAAAGGCTGGTTGCTCTCATACCATGTCTATGTGGTGTGGGAGGTTAAAAATCCCTTGGTTCGGTAAAATTGTAGGCTCGGGATTTCTATAGACAAACTGTCTAATGGTGAAAACAAGTCTATTCAGACTTATCCCTGGTAGGCAGTATAAATCGTCAAGAAAAAAACTAAATCATCCAAGTTGAGAATATCAACATCAATCACACACATAGATATATAGGTCTACATCACTTTCTCTATTATAGAGAGAGGGGGATGTACATTCGTGTGTTAATGATGTATACATGTTTTTTTCCAAGTGTTTTTATTCCTCTGAATAACATCTTGTCAGTGCTAATGCACTGGTCTTCCAGCCCTAATCACAATTGCCTCTACTCAGTAAACAAATCTACAACAATATACAGATAGACAATTACAGGGAAATAAGCAAAACATTGGCACATGAATGTTAGGTAAAGAACAAGATAAGAGAAAATAGAAACATATACCAGGCGGTAACTATGTTAGACTAGTATGGTAAGCATTAGTACGGGTGGGGCATAACTGATTATCTTTCTGGTAGTAACATACTTGTTGAAAGGGTGATGGGGGATGTAGGGTGGGCCTTTGTGATTTAACTTGTGTTCATGGTAATCTAAGGTGGGGCCTATTGAGTTAGTAAGTAGGTTAATATTGATTAATCATGTACCTTAGTAGGATCCAACTAGAATCATTTCCAAGCTCATTCCGTTGTAGATGGGTGTTTTGGTCTAGTTGGCCGCTACTGGTTGAGTTTACAGTGTGTGTTTGTTGATTTGGGGAGAACTTGCAGAGAAGCCACAATAGATCACCATTGATTCTCCCAGAGCAATTCCTTCAGCTGCTGCGAACATTGTCTAAATACTGAAAGCAGGTGGAGCCACTGGTGAGAAACCGGAAGTCCGTGATGTATGAGCGCGTCGGCAGGCACAGCAGCCTTCCGGTGCAACAGTCCAGTGTCCTGGACAATTGGTGCGCAATGCACCATGGGAGGGTCCGTGTAGCAGGGACACTGTGTCAGATCAATCAACTGTATCCCACACAACCTGTCCTCACCACAAGCGACCGGAATTTCCAGTGTTGAAGGTTGCGAGTTCGAATCTCAGCCGAGTCCAACCGATGAGTTACAAAATTTATACTTGGTGCTTCCTAGCTTGGCGGTCGGCACTACTAGGATAGGGCAAGAACTGGTTAGCGCAGTATCAGGATAATGTGACTAAGTGGGTTATCTGGTCATGGTGCTGGTGGCCTGGTCTCTCACTGGGACAGCACTATGAAGTCGTCACTGTCACAAGTCGATAACCATTCTGATATGACTGGTGATGATGCTTGGATGTCAAACCCCAATAAACAAACATTCTCACTACAAGCATGTACCGCAGCAGTAGCCCGGTGCACTGTTTCCTCTCGACTATAACTTGCTCCTTTTTTCTAAGCATTTTTATCCACAGGGACAGATACATTTTTTTTTTCTTGAAGATTTATACGGCCTATCATGGATAAGTCTGAAAACTTGTTTTCACCATTAGACAAGTTTGTTGATAGAAAGCCAGAGCCTACACTTTTACCGACCCAAGGGATTTTTAACCTCCCACACCACATAGATGTGGTATGAGAGCAACTGGCCTTTGATGACGCTGTAAGTTATACACAGCAGTGGAAATCCAAATTGGCAGAGTTGGGGGCACAGGGCATCGAACCACCAACCTTCAGATTAGGAGTCTGACCTAGAAAAAAGTCAGACACTCTTACCACTCCACCACAATTTATATCGATTGCTTTATGTGGGTCCCAACAATACCATTGTAAGGACATTCTACCTCTCCAAACCGACCACCTCCCTAAATGGACCACTTTAAGTCGGTCCCATCGTCGGTCGATTTAGAGAGGTTTTACTGTAGTTACCTACAGCAAATCACCATGAATATCGCTTAATTGACGCTTTCCTTTAAAATCAGCCAAACAAAAAACAAAACAAAAAGAAGTAAGGATCACTCACAAAGATGAAGAAACGCCAAGTATCATTTTACTCCCAACCACAAAAGCCTCACCTGCCTCTTTTCTCTTGTTTCCCCTCCCCTGCCAGCCCCTTCTCTTAATGACCAATATTTCTTAATTCACCAATTGCAAAGCCGCGGAAGATGTTCAGTACACTTTTTCCCCCGGTGAATAACAACAAAATGAATAAAGAATACATTTGTATTCATTGATGAAACCCACTTTTGATGACGACCCCCTCCCCCTCACACACACACAAATCTGCTAGGTCTGATCTCACAGCTATTGGTTATAGGGTATGATACCTGAACAGCACGCTGTCCTTATATGACCTTAGGTGTTGCCAGGACGTAAAACTCCAAAACTCAACCAACATGACCCGCACATGTCATATGCATTGTCGTGGGAGTGATGACAATGGGAAACATTGCACCTAGAGCAGGAATCGAACCCACATCTCTTGCATTCCGCGCCATTGTGCTAACCAATTAACCATCTAGGCTCCCTGGTGTCACCACCCTATCCACGCCTACCTGTCTATGTGACTCCTTGCCTGAGAGGTTAGTGCAGGCGGCTACATTCGTCCCCCTGGAATTGTATGTATTTTAAAAATGTTTTATTTTGATATGTCATTTTAATGCTTACAATTATATATATACCGGCAATGCACTTACATATGCATACATAGCGAATAGGTTCAACAACTATACAGCATGTAGCTTGTGCAGGATCCTGGTCATGGCACCCAGTGTCATGAGTGTGATGAAAATGGGAAATATTTTGCCTAGAGTGGGAATCGAACCAACATCTCTTCCATTCTGGGCCAGTGTGCTAACCATTACACCACTTAGGCTCCCTGATGTCGCCACCCTATCCGTGCCTAACTGGCTATGTGGTTCCTTGTCTGAGATGTCAGCGCAGACTACTACCGTATTATATGCTTGATTATATACCATTCTATATCGCACATGCCTTACTGTGATTGATAGAAGGTTATCAACTGCTCAATCGAATGACACTAATTCCATATGCCGTCACTAAACATCGGGCGGGGTGGTCGGTTCGGTAAGCATGCTGGCTTCTTGTGTGGGACATCATTGGTTCAAAACCCCACAGAGACAAACCAACAACTTACTAAATTGACACTTGTCACTACCTAGCCTTGGAGTCAATATTATATTAATAGGAGAGGGTAAGGGCTGGGATATTTGGTCTTGGTACAGGTGGTTCGGTCTTCCAGTGGGGCACCACTATAAAGTCGCCATGAGTGCGCATTGTCACAACACAGTATCCCTTCTGATATGACCTGAGATGTTGTCAGGATGCAAAACCCCAACAAACAAACAACAAACAAACCGCCAGTTGGCATGGTGAATAACGAAATAAGTTGATACATATGCGATCAAAAGTAAAATAGATGATAATAAAATGTATGTTTGATATATATGTAGGCAACATAATGGTCTTGGTGGTCGGTTGGTCTGGTGATTTCAAATGGACAACAGCTGTCAACCTTTGCCCATTTGAGAGGGAAACTGGGTTTTACCAAGAATTCATTTTCCATTTCCGTTAAACTTATCTATAAATCCCTAGCCACCAGCCAATTTCCTCTCTGAATTTGTTAGTCAATCGCCATTTAAAAGAGGGTAACTTCAGTATTGCAATACCATTGTAAATCCGACTGCAGAATGATCGGACACCCTTAACAACCATGGCGCAATGTGCCAGCCGACCAGCTAGCTGTTCAAGTTGCTTCTTTGTCGCCTTACGCATCTCCATAAATGGCCGTAGCTGGATTTTTAATTTGTCTATCTTGTCCTGCAGTAATCTAAGTTGTAAGGCAATTGTATCTATTTCTATACCCAAGAATCTTGCACACTGGGTCGGTGACCATAATTTCTGGTAATTAATAAAAAAAAACAATTTTCTTATTAAGGTAATTACTGTGTTCTGATATTGTGCGCACGACTCCCAATCGTGGCCGAGCGATGCAAAATCATCCAGATAAATAATAGTGCAAGGAACCCCCCAATGCGTTGCACAACGCACAATGCAATCATTGTGTACACTCTTTTAGCACACATTTCTCTGCTCTATTTTACCCGTTTGAAATATACTTTTTTTAGTCAGATATTTGTAACCACTGTAATACCTCCCAATAGCCGATGTTTCCTTTTTGTGCTGTGGGTTCGTTAAACAAACAACATTACCCATTTCAAATCGGTCTCTCCACTCACTGTGATTATTGTATATCCTTACACCGGTAAATGTTTCTGCTTGCATTTGGGTCGTTCTCAGAAGTTGTTTACCAATAGTGTGACATCAGTACCACAAAATCAAAACACTGCCAAAGTCCTATAAATAAGTTTCCTCATTGTGTATGTCCTTTTGCATCTGAATAATTGAAAATATACATATTCTGGCATTTTTAAATAGGTCAAATGATGCTCACACCCAATAAATAGCAGTATAGCATGGAAACCAATCTGACTCCAAAATCAAATATGTTGCACACAAAACTTGACATTTTTAGGACATTTCACATGCCACTTGCTTTATAAACAGTAGTAATAATAATTTGAAACCTCATTGCTATGGCTATGTCTTATTTGTGAATATTAAAGAGAAAAGCAAAAAAGTATTAGCAAGGTAACAGTCAAAGTGGAAACAACAATTTTACACAAATGTTCGGCTCAAATTTCAATGTTTAGGGGCAATTTCAGGATTTATCTTTTACTATACCATAACTGGGTCCATGCACAGAGTGTCAAATGTTGAAAATAGTTCCTGTACTGTATCTGTACTCAGTGTTTGATACAGAGTTTCATAGTACTTGCAAGTGGAAACGAAATGTTACGATGTTAATGACTCCAGAAAAGGTTAACTATTTCATCATTTTAGAATTTTTTTTAAAAATAAATGTCTTCAACTTAATGAAGATATTGTATATGACCATTTGAAGTGAAATGACCTGTTGTTCAGAGGTTTTCATTAAGTTTGTGACACTTTATTTTCAATGCTGTTGACAACATTACAAATTAGTGATGTAATTTTCTATGTATTTAGCTACATCCATCCCAATAAGATACATAATACACAATATTAACATTTACTTTTGATCTAAAATATCTCCCACATTATTGGGCTAAATGATGAAATCTAAATATTGACACTCCAATAATGGGTTTCTTTGAAATATGCATTTCAAGTAGACTACCTCAAGTGGTACACAGTTTCTGAGAACGACCCATTTACAGGGAACATTAGAAAGGTTAGATTTGAGAGATACTTGTCCGACTGCGCATACCGGACGCGGTGGCTGAATCGGTAGAGCGCCAGCCTCCCATGTGGAAGGTTGGGAGTTCAATTCCCAGTCGAGTCAAACCAATTGTAAAATATTCCAATTTACGGCATCGGGGGGAATACAAATGTTATATTACTGATCAGGTGTACGTGACCAGGCGCATGTATGTATATATATATATGTAAGGGCTGGTGGTGCCCGAGTGGATGTAAATAGACATAGTGGTGCTGGCAGGTCTGTGTGTAAGGGGGGGGGGGGACTCAGGGCCTACCCCCTCCCCCCTCTGCTGGGTAGGATCACCACACTCAGGGTCAAGGTTGGTGGTGGCCATGGGGCCATACAGCTTGGTGGTGGTGGCCATGGGGACTTGGAATGCTAGATCCCCATTGGTAGGGCCAAGAATGCTTGTTTCCCATTGGGGTAAGGGGTGGGGTGATACTCTACAATGAACCCATGTAACCATATAAATAATAAACCAGAGGGCTTGACTCTCTCTCTTCCTTTACACTTTATCTTCTTCCTTTCTCTTTGTCTGTATTTATTTCACTATAGCCTGCCTACACAACCACAGATTCGAGCTTTAGCGATTTTACACAATGATGTACAAAATTGGTACTTGTCGCTTTCTAGCCTGGCGCTTGGTATTAATAGGATAGGGCAAGGACTGGATTGCTCAGTGTCAGGACAATGTGACTGACTGGGATATGGGGTCATGGTGTGTGCCGGCGGCCTGATTTCCCATTGGGGCAGCACTATAAAGTCACCATGAGTGTGCACTGTCACAAGTCGGTGCCCATCCTGATATTACCTTAGATGTTGCCAGGACATAAAACTCCAACAACCAACTAACCAACTAACCACCATTTATGCGAACGAGTAAATACTATTGAATCTTTCTGTTCGCTTAGGCCTGACACCGGTATATGGATTTATTCAACACTGGCTGTACTAATTCAGGTATTTCCGTGCTGAATGAAGTCTAACTGAACTATTATTGATTCAATTTGATGTGGTGTTTTTTTTGTACATTTGCAGGTACGTACCGTGGTGTTACAGAGTAGGTGCCCAGTGGTTCATGAAGGCGCTGAATAGAGTGCACGTGATCACGTGACTCAGTCAGGTAGCATGGAAATGGAGGACTACAAGGCAGACCACAGTGAGTACACGTCCCTCCCCGCCGACCCGCAGTCCCACATGGAGCAGGACGACAAAGGTAGCCGAACAGCAACCACTTACCTAACAACTCTAGCGTTGTAGCTTCCAGAACTACACCTGGGTCGCGTTCAGCGTATGCCTCTGAGTCGACTCTGAAAAATCTCACCAATGTTTATTTTTGCCAATTTGCATTCAATGTGCGCCTCGAAGTTGACTCTGTTGAGACGTTGCGCTTTTTTAGTAGGAGGCGAAAACGCCTCCAAAATGGGCATGTGTGTCAGCCAATCAGAGCTGTTCTTTCAATTGCAAATGACTACAGGAAGTGCATGTTATGGAGGCTGCCATTTTCGAAGTACCCAACTTCTAAACCGCCATTCAGAGTAGCGTGGAAATTTGGAATTTCTATGAGGCGACTCTGAGGTGGCCAGTTGAACGCAGCCCAGTATTCGCAGAGCATAGTGGCAACTGGGAATGACCGCATAGTTATGTTGTGCTACTTGTTGTAAAACTAAAAGAAAGTGTCGTCCAAAAGCATGGCTTTAGTGCATATATATTTGCTGCTTCAATCTATTGCTCCGCGATATTTATTGTGTCTGCCTTGAGTGATTCATGTTAATCAGTTATTGCCGAATATGGTGGTTGGGGTTGGGAGGTTCTTTGTGATGAATATTGACCGAGGCAAAGCTGAGGCTGGTGAATATTCAAAAGGCCAGAATTACACATGACCCACATAAAGGTTATGATTAGTCATTACATGCTTTAGTTTCCAGGTCTTATTCATTGTTGCCAACAGCAATTGGAATGTATATGCATTTGAACATAGAATTGATGCTGCATAGAAAGTAATATCGGACTGATGCCAGTCCAATATCGATATCATTGGTTTGCGTAAGTGTCAGTGGAGAATTGCAATGGGTATTGTTATGCTCATAGATAATGTTTCATCAACACCATTGAGACTTCACTAAATTGATAGTTTAAAAATACTAAGTTTTTATTTGTCAAATAACGCTAGTAGCTTGAGAAATGTTGACGACCCTCGGGTCAACTTGACGCTGTTGACACTCTTGAAGCTGTCAACACTCTTGACACTGTTGTATTGACACTCTTGACACTGTCAACACTCCTGATACTGTCGACACTCTCAGGGATGAAAGATCTCGATTTCGCATCTCCAGGATTTTTCAATCCTGCAGCACCCTCAGCATATATTAATATGTGGTGCAGATGCCACAGCACTATCAGCGTAGGTCTAAACTATTAATACATGCTTTGAATGGTGCAGCACTATCAGCGTATACCAACATATATGAAACCCGACTTCCGACAATTTTCCGCGATTCCCTGATAATGCTAAACTGATGAGAGAATATCAGCATTTCCGCTTTTTTTCCTGGAGACCACTTTCATGCCTGCACTGTCAACACTCTTGACACTGTCGACACTCTTGACAATGTCGATGCTCTTGACACTCTTGACACTGTCGACACTCTTGACACTGCATTGACATTATGCCTGGCTGCTTATGAATAGATAACTTGTTTCTACCAATTGAAGACCTTTGTAAATAGTCATAAAGCTATCTAAGCCTCTTCTGGCATTATTGTGTTGCATCATTCATGCTGACAATCCAAACAAGTGCAGCCTATCTTCAGTAATAGTTCAACCATGTTCTATTGTTGTATATAGCACAGCACTGCGACAGGCTTAAGTTAGCTAATGGTTCCATGATTATATACAGTAAAACCTCTCTATACCGACCCCTCCACAGATCGACCACTCTCCTATATTGATCGCTTTATTTGGGTTCCAAAAATACAATTGTAAGGATATTCTAACTCTCTAAACCGACCACCTGGCTAAATGGACCACTAAAAGTCGGTCGTCTGGTCGGTCGATTTAGAGAGGTTTTACTGTATTTGACGATCACTTGCTTCCCTGTTGGCGTGCCTGTGTGATTAGTGAAAATTCAAGGGATAAAGGAGGCATAAGACTTCTGCATTAACTTAAAATTGGCTTAAAATTGCATAGTCCGATGCTTTTGACTTTGTCATTTTCTGATATAAATATATTAATCTATCTGACTTTAAGTTGAAGTAACTTTTATTATATATTGCTAACTTTTGAGATATTTGAAGTGCAAACATGGCACATAATTTGGGCAATCTTGCCCAAACTCCTACACCATAGACTTCTGCAGTAACCGGTTCTATTAAATTGCCAATGTATCCCCAACTATGTGGTGACAAATATTTAATAAGTACCCCAGTATCTAAGTTAGATATGTAGAATCAAATCTAGATAATTCTTTTGGTTTTGAATATTTGATATTTTCATCGGACTATGCAGCTTGACCCACTGGCTGGGAATAGTCATGATGTTGCAGTAAATACCTTGGAATCTGGTCAAGTGGTTTTACCATGTATTACTTACCTGAATATTTAATTTATCTGCATGAGCTATCTATCACACTTGGAATCGGCTATATTATTTTTAGCTGAAACTCAGTAGATTGGGGTTTGGTCCCCCCCCAACAACATTCGACTAGTACCTAGTAGGAGTCATTCTATGACGTCACAGAGGGAAAGGATTGATGGAATAAGGCATACTCAAAATACTTCCAATTTAAGCATTCTCCCACATCCCCTAATTAGTAACTCTCCATGAGTTTGTTAGTTCTACAATTGGATAGTTGTCTGATTACAAATAGTTACTTTTCCTGACTGCCATAGCGATTTTGTTATTTGTTATGGTACTTTATTGTTATGTTATTTGTTATGACACTTTATTCTAGTGCCTTCATATAGCACTGGTGTCGTTTAACCGAGCAGAAAACCTGTATCGAAGTGGCTGTAGAAGTGGCACGTATACAGCAATAATGTCCTGTTTGTCTAACTGCCTTAGTTCAAAACATTGACTACATGTGGGTTATATGACCTCATACTTAGCAACCATGCACCCTGCTCCACCCTCACCGCAATTAAGCGCATCTGACACCAGCGCACGGCTCCTAAATAACCGCTGCCTGGAACCAGCTCTATATGCTTGTCTACAATTAGGTTCTAGTTGGTTGGTTTGTTTGTTTGTTGTTGTTTTATGTCCTAGCAACATCTAGGGTCATATCAGGACGGGTACCGACTTGTGATAGTGCGCACTCATGACAACTTTATAGTGCTGCCCCACTGGAAGAACAGGCCGCCAGCACCATGACCTGATATCCCACTCAGTCACTATGCAGCTTTAAATTGGAAAGATGATCTACCCAACACTCTGCCTCTAAATCACGACACACCGGGCGCCGTGGCCTAATCGGTAGAGCGCGGGCCTCGCGTGCGGAAGGTCGGGAGTTCGGTTCCCGGTCGAGTCAGACCAATGACTTTTAAAATTGATACTTGTCACTCCCTAGCCGGGCGCCGGGCAATATTAGGATAGGGCAAGGACTGGTTAGCTCAGTGTCAGGATAATGTGACTGAGTGGGATATCAGGTCATGGTGCTGGTGGCCTGCTTTCCCAGTAGCACTATGAAGTCGACATGAGTGTGCACTGTCACAAGTCGGTACCCATCCTGAGATGACCTTAGATTTTGCTAGGACGTAAGACATCAACAAACAAACAAACTAAATCACTACAATTTTTGTGATGATCGTGAACCCTGGGGCCATATGCAGGAGTCAGTGTTAGCGGGGTTTGGTGTTAGACCCTATTACCGTTTAGCTATCACCGACGTTGGGAAATCTGTCAAGTCGTATGCAGGAGCGCATAACACTTTCAGTATAGCTAAACTTTAATTTATTTATAGATTTGGGAAATCCCTCTGCCTTTGTAGCCATATATTATGCTCAAATATATTGAATGCGATCATATTTAACAGAATTACATACGCAATAAGTGAAATTTTATCAATTTAACCCTAAATTCGAAGCGTTATTAAGGCTACCGCCGCATTGGCGGCGATATTAATAGTTACATTTTCGAATCGACAAAGGTACAGTGAGCAAACCGCCGCTGCTGCCAGTATGGAAAGCGACGTTGATGCGGCGGTGGCGGCGATTTGTTTACTTTACGTTCTTCGATTCGATTTGACAATATTAACATCACCGCCAATGCGGCGGCAGCTTTAATATTGCTTCGGATTTACAGTTAATTTAATGAAATTTCACTTATTGCGTATGTAATTCTGTTAAATATGATCGCATTCAATAGATTTGGCGACAACCTTATGCTAACACCGCCCTTAGACGTCATATGAAACGGGGTTAGTGTCGCAGACCTTAAACGCATGGTGTTAGGCCTAACACTGCTCCATGCATACCAACTTTTTGGCGCTAAACCAGAAATCCCATCTAAACACGTTTTGGCTCGCTAACACTGACTCCTGCATATGGCCCCTGGTGTTGGAACAGATCCTCTAATGATCAGTTGGTCCGCCAGTTGGAGATTTCATAATTGTCACTTTCAACAGTTTTGGGCCTTAATAAGAAGTGACACCCGAAGTCAAAGCCTTCAATGTGCCAACCAATCAGCGAGTTCTGTTCTCAAGGTTGCATCGTCCGTTTGTTTTGAGTTTCTGGCTTTTCTTGAGATACATATATTAGATTGATGGTTATAATTTACCACTATTTAAAGGAACCTTCCTTACAAATTACTAACTTTGGCGCTATTTGAAGTTCGACATGCAGGATTTATTTGGTATGCATGTCAAAACTCTAGCCAGCCAGTATTCACACTATTCACGCAGTGGCCATGTTGAAACCAGACCGAGTGCGCTTACGCATCTGCTTGGCACCACTATATGAAAAGTAATGTGAATACTTTTTCGTCGATCAATACCTCTAAAAATCACTCAAATTTGAGGGTATTCAATTTTGAACCTACCATATTCATCTTTGCATACCTGTTTTCTATCAATTGGCCAATTTTTACGAAGATTGGGTGACCGTTGCATGGTGATTTTGCCAATCTTTAATTACAATGTGACTGTCAACTTCAAGTCTGCATATTGTTGGTGGTATCATGTAATGCAGCACTGTCAGCGTAGTTATCTGTGCAACACAGTTAAACAACTAGTCTTAGTAATTACAAATTAATAAAAGCTTTAAAAGGGTTAAAATATATTTGGTTAATATATCTATATTAAGAAAGTTGTGCAATTTTGAATTTAAGAAAAGTTTGGCAGCCAAGGTGAGTGACTTCAAATTTAACTTCTTTAATTTATGTAGTAGTTCATACACATTGGCTCTCAGTAGTGTCTTATGGCCATTTCCAATACCGACCCTTACTCAGACTCGTTGTGATGCCGAATTAGATCACGGGTGAATAGTGTGAATTGGCTATTTTCCACAAGTAACTTTCAGAGAAGTGATACGATTGGTTTCTTAGATGGTTCCTCTCGCCATGTTGTGCTAACAATCCGCTGTTATAATCGATTTTACTTTGAAGTAACTTAGATGATGAAGCCTTAACATTTGAGAAATTTGAAGTGGGCGCATTCTAAATTGATTTCAGCCTACCCACTCCCCAATAGTTTAAACAAAATTGGGGTTTATGTTTTTGGAAGGTTTGTGGTTAGATCAGGACGAGTGCCGACTACTAAGACAGAACACTCTTGGTAACTTCATAGTGCTACCCCATTTATATACCATGCAGCCTGTCCTAGGACGCAGTATATTACTCAGTCACATTATTTTGAAACTCAACAAAGCAGTTAGACCTATCTCAGTAACACTAGACCCCATGCATGGTAGTGTAGGAGTATGCACTGATCTCTCAGGCGAGGAGCCACAGAGTCAGGTAGGCATGGATATGGTGATGACATCAGGGAACCCAGCTGGTGTAATGGTTAACATGGTGGCCCTGGAATGGTGACAGTTCTGGGTTTGAATCCTGCTTTAGGACAATATCTCATTTTCGTTACCATCACGACTCTGGTGCTGTGACTAGGATCATCTATCTTATTTGTGTGTTGTTGTTCTACATCCTAGCAACATCTAAGGTCATATCAGGACGGGTACCGACTTGGGATAGTGTGCACTCATGGCGACTTTATAGTGCTGTCCCACTGGGAAACAGAGTTGTAAACCACTGCCTTGAGGTACAGGTTCTTGACAGAACCGAAGGCTAAGGGAGCAAACCCTAAACAGAAAACCATGTCACTGTGGCAGCATTAAGGGCGGTTGATGTATGGAACTCCCAACATCTCCCGACCAGCCACTGCAGGGACAAATAGTTTTGCACTAGTCTTGACATGTTCTTGCCAGTGTGAAACCTCTATTTGCTCCACAAGAGAGTGCCACTGGTAACTTGCAAAAGCCAGCAGCACTTCAACACTTTTGCAGGCAGCTTTCATGAAATGTACAACTGCACTAAACACCATACCGGCTCGGTCGTCGCCCGGGTTACCAAGGACCGCGCTGCTCGAGCTCATCTTCCGTCGATAGCGGAAAATCAGCTAGGAGGAAGCAGTCTTTGTCGCATCGCGACCGACAGCATGATGATGATGATGATGACCGGGAAACCAGGCCACCGGCACCATGACCTGATATCCCACTCAGTCACATTATCCTGACACTGAGCCAAGCAGTCCCTGCCCTATCCTGTTAATGCCAATCACCTGGCTAGGAAGCGACAAGTATCAATTTTTAAGTCATTGGTTTGACTCGACCAGGGTTCGAACCCACGACCCCACGATCTACCAGCACGGGAAGGATCCTCTATGAGCTGGATGATGTGTGGTCGTTGAACCTACCCTCTATATATGTAAATGTAAGGATATTGCCTGTATGTTTGTTTGTTTGTTGTTGTTTTACGTCCTAGCAACAACTAAGGTCATATCAGGACTGCCTGTATGTAGGTACTTAATTGTAAGCATTAAATAGTGCGTCGGGTGTAAACCATTTAAAAGTTTAAGATTTAACAATTCCAGGGGGAAGATTGTAGTGTAGTCTGCACTGACATCTCAGACAAGGACCAACATAGACAGGTAGGCATGAATAGGCTGATTGCATCATGGATCCTAGGTGGTGTAATGGTGAACACGCTAGCCCTGGGATGACAAGAGGTGATGGTGAGAATCCTGCTGTAGGCACAATATTCCCTATTTTCATCAACCACCCCCCACTACAGTAGCATCAAACTCCACTTCGGCTTGGTTAGGCTTGAAGATGGTAGCAGCGAGCGGACGCTCGACCGCTAGTCCATCCCGTCCATCTATGGCTTTTTGAAAGAGAAGCATGTAATGGCCCTGTCACACTACGACGTAATGACGTCGACGTAGGGAGAATGTGAAGAACGTTGAACTTCTCGGCGTAGTATGCAAATTTGGGCACAAGTTGAACGTGGATGCAGCGTAGTGGACGAGAGCGTAACGTCGGTAAAGCATAGTGATACCGTCATTCAACGAGAGAGGTCAACGTAATGACGCTCACGGAATGTTATGAACGTTATTCCATCGCCAGAAGAACGTTATGTGACGTTAGCTATGTCATGAGACGTTGAACGTACGTTGAATGCACGTTCTCCTGACGTTCTCCTGACGTTCTCCTGACGTTCTCCTGACGTTCTCCTGACTTTCCCATTACGCCGCATGGACGTTTCCACCGGTTTTAATGTGGGTCAACGAGTGGAACGTAGTGGAACGTAGTGAGGAACGTTTGCCTAACGTCCGTTTAACGTCATTGACGTTCGCTGAACGTGAACAGAACGTATGGCGAACGTAAACCCTTACGTTCGACCTACGTCAAAACCTTTGAACATGTCCAAAACATCGACGTAACTCAACGTAACACGACGTAATATGACGTAGCTCGACGTCAGTCTAACGTCATTATGACGTCATCATAACGTAATCCAACATACATCAACGTAATGACGAAATATCACCACGTTAGGCCCATGTTCGCTCATTACGTCGTAGTTTGACAGGGGTATAACAGGAGGTGGCAGAGGACGGAAATAGAGAACGAATACAAGCCAATACTGACTGCCAAGTGTCATAGTTTGCACCACGGTGTAAATAAGACTGTGGCTTAGCACCTGTAATGACTGCCAAGTGTCGTAGTTTGCAACATGATGTACATAAGAATGCGGCTTAAAACCTATGTAATGACTGCCAAGTGTTGTAGTTTGCACCACGGTGTAAATAAGAATGTGGCTTAGCACCTATGTAATGACTGCCAAGTGTCATAGTTTGCACCATGATGTACATAAGAATGCAGCTTAAAACCTATGTAATGACTGCCAAGTGTCCTAGTTTGCACCACAATGTAAATAAGAATGTGGCTTAAAACCTACGTATTGACTGCCAAGTGTCGTAGTTTGCACCACAGTGTAAATAAGAATGTGGCTTAGCACCTAGGTAATGACTACCAAGTGTCGTAGTTTGCACCATGATGTACATAATAATGCTGCTTAAAACCTACGTAATGACTGCCAGGTTTCATAGTTTGCACCACAATGTAAATAAGAATGTGGCTTAAAACCTATGTAATGACTGCCAAGTGTTGTACTTTGCACCACAATGTAAATAAGAATGCGGCTTAAAAACCTATGTAATGATTGCCAAGTGTCATAGTTTGCACCACGTTGTAAATAAGAATGCGGCATAAAACCGATTTGTGTTGCTACCTGTAAGGTATGCGTACCGTGCGTATAGCTTGTGACTCGAGGGGATGACATCATAGGTTGGAAGTAAATAAAGACACTCACATACTGGACGTCGAGGTGTTCGCCTGCTTTCAATTCACTACATGGTGTCAGATTGTGAGTCCGGACTTTCCATGCCCCAGAGTGGACCATGGCTTTATCAGGTTTGAAACCACCGCTGGCATTAAACTTGGAGGGAAATTTGGCCATCAATTGGAGGGCTGGCACAGTAACACATACAACCAAGCAGAACCGAAAAGACTATGTAATTGAGAACTGTGCAGGGAGGACAGTACACAGGAACAGGGTTCACATGTTTCGGGTGCCCACACCTTCTGTCCCGTCCTGCAAGCCCGGGCATGACATTGCACCACAAAATAACACCCACAATAAACAGTCATCGCTCTCAAACAAACACATATCCCCAAACATTACACCTACCACATACACAACTCATAGTGGGCGTGTCTCACGTCCGCCGAAGAGACAATGGATATCGGAACACGCATACACCTAATTTAAGGTGGTTATTACAATGTAAGCAAAATAATTGTCCCACCATAGTTGTATGTGTTCCCCAACCAATACATAAATATATATATTGAAATCCTCACATATCAGTTAAGTGGTTACAAGTTCCATCCATTTTTATATGTTCCTGGTTCACTGTGTTCCTGATCTGCTATGTGAAATTTTGTCTGCCTACCTCCGATACCATATGATAATATTGTACTATATATATATATATATGTATGTGCCCCCAGAGTCACCATGGTAAACATCCTTCGATCTAAATATTTAAAAAAAAAAAAAAAGGGGGGGAAGATGTAAGGTATGCGTACAGTGCGTATAGCTTGTGACTCGAGGGGATGACATCATAGGTTGGAAGTAAATAAAGACACTCACATACTGGACGTCGAGGTGTTCGCCTGCTTTCAATTCACTACACTACCTACAGAAGACACTGGCGCGTGGGTGTGTGGGAGGGGGAGGGGTGCGCTCTACAGAAGTATTCAGCATCCCCTGGTGACCAACACCAGATGCTTGCAAGGGCGCCACTTGTGGCCGCAGATGGAACTAGGCCTGAGGTGTGGGATTGGTTTGGGTTTTGTTCATGGGAGTTTAACGTCCTTTTAAGATTGAATGCAGACCTGCCTACTCATACAATGTTTACATCTTTTGTACATAGTTTTAATCCAGAGTATGCCATTATGCAAAATTTAAATTGTGAATGCCAATATTTGTTTGGACAGTACACCTTTTTGGGGGGGGGGTGTAGAGGAGTGAGTGCACAATTTATTTGTTACTGTCGTATCCAAATCGGAAATTCTGGGTAGGCAATATTTGCCTACCGACACAATTTTTGGCATATTTCATACAAAGTTTTAAGCCAGAGAATGCCAATATGCAATTTCAATAATGCACCAGCCAAGAACTTTTGGAAAGTACATATATTTTGTGCAAAGTATAAAATTTCTTTTATTTTACTGGAGTACCCAAATAGGAAATTTGGGGTAACCAGGTCTGCTAATACTATTTAAAGGCCAGTCTGATACCGGCTTGCGATGGTGTGGACTCGTGGATACTTTATAGTGCTGCCCAATTGGGATACAGTGCTACCCACACCATGTAACAATATCCAACTCAGCTGTGTTATCCTGACAATGAGCCAACCAGTCTTCCCCTTATCATAGCGACCTGTCGCGGTGGCCGAATGGTTAGAGCGCAGGCTTCCCTTGCAGGAGATCAGGAGTTCAATTCCCAGTCGAGTCAAACCAATGATTAACAAAATTGATACTTGCCATTTCCTAGCTTGGCACTCAGCATTAATAGGATAGGGCAAAGGACTGATTAGCTCAGTGTCAGGATAATGTAACTGAGTGGAATATTGGGACATGATGCCGGCGGCCTGATTTCCCAGTGCGGCAGCACTATGAAGTCGCCATGAGTGTGCAATGTCACAAGTTCGTACCCGTTTTGATATGGCCTTAGATGTTGCCAGGACGTTAACCTCCAACAACCAACCAACCACTTAATATTCACAAATCATTACCAGACTGTGCATACAGATTTGCTGGGTTTACGCACAGGTGTTCAAGGTGAGGCCTTTGATATGCTAAGCAATGCAATCTTTATGAGTTGGTTGTTGGAATGTTACGTCCTGGCAACAAGTAAGGTCATATCAGGACAGGTACCGCACTCACGGGCGACTTTATAGTGCTGCCCCACTGGGACACCAGACCACCAGCATCATGACATGATATCCCACTCAGTCACATTTAAAGAGAGGATTACTTATCACCATCGTAACATGGAAACCAAATGTGTGTATAACCATTTTCACAGAACAACCATCGTAACATTGAAACCAAAGATGTGATAACCATTTTCAGACAACAACCATCGTAAAATGGAAACCAAATGTGTGTATAACCCGTTTCAGAGAACAACCCGGATGTTTGTAGCTGAATGGACGTGTTCAGTTCCACCAGTTAACAGTGACCAAAACACATGCGCCCTGGGAATGTGCCCCCTTAACCCCCTCCCCCCCCCCCACTGTCCCCTCCCCCTTCTCCAGTACAGACCGTCCTCTATCCGACGTGAGGCAGTGCATTGTGGGAATGTACGACTGTCGGGTTAACGAGGCCTGCCCTGTATATTGGCACAGTCGCCGTTTTCATTCCTGGGGCCTGCTCCCTGCCCGAATACAACCCCGTTAGCAAAACCAACTCTGGCAGCACCCCATTGTCCACACATGTATTTATATGAAATATATGTAAAAACATGTATATATATATATATATATATATGCTCTATAATCTATTATGGGAATATAAACAAGGACACTACCACTTATCAGTTCTCTTCTATATATTAGTTATTACCTTACTATCGGGTATGCGGGTATTGCAGTACCTACCTGCTAAAATACCTCAAGGAGTTTGACACCCCTGCCTTGCAAAGTTATAAACCACTGCCTTGTGGTGTACAGGTACTTGATAGAACCAAAGGCTAAGGGAGCAAACCCTAACAGAAAACCATGCTTCTGTGGCAGCATTAAGGGCGGTGATGAATGGAACTCCCAACATCTCGCGACCAGCCACTGCAGGGACAAATAGTTTGCGCCTGGCTTGACTTGTTCTTGCCGGTGTGAGAGCTCTATTTTCTCCCTGAGAGAGTGCTGCTAGTAACTTGCAAAAACCAGCAGCACTTCAACACTTTACAAGCAGCTTTTATGAAATGCACATGTATTAGGGTAGGTGCAGTATATGTATTAGGCAACTCAGAACACAATTGGCAGCGTCTGATATAATTGATTGCTGATAAGTACTTGCAAGCAGCACCGCAATATAATACAAATAGTGAAGAATCTTAGTTGTATCTCGACTGCGATCACGCATTCATTGGCTTAATTTTACCTATATACAAAATCCAATTTCACTTTAATCATATCACTAAGCTTATCAAGTTGAGAAAGCATTGCTGTACATAATTCATTAATGAATAGGTCATGTTTTTACATTGAAATGGCGCACTAAATAAAGGGCTCTTTTTATTTGATAAATTCACTTGTTATTGTTTTAAAGTTACAGAGTGCGATGCTTTTGAGTCTCTGCCCTCATCCGAGATAAATACATTAGATTGGTCATTATAATCTACCCTACCTTAGATCGAAGTAACTTGTATTTTAAATGGCTAACTTTGGACATATTTGAAATGAAAACATGGGATTTTAGCAAGCACATCAACAGTCTCACATTACTTGAACAGTACCAGTGTAACAATTTCAATTTCCCCCCTTTCCAAGTTCCCCCCGGGAATCTGAAAATGTTTTAAATTTCCCTCCCATGAAATTGAAAACGTTTTCAGATTCGCGGGAGGGAAATTAAAAACAGTTTTCAGATTCCGCCCCCTATTTTCAAATTCCCCCCTCCGGGAATTATAATTGTTTAAACAACTTTAAAAACCGTGTTAAAATTCAGACCTATATTATTTTTTTCTTAGTCGTCTTGGAGACTTTTTGTGTCATTTGGGGTGAAATATGGTTTGTTGTACTAGTAATATTTTGCATTATGCTATTCTCTGTGTATTATTATATCTGTCATGAAAAAAGAAAAAAAGAAAAAAAAATAAATCCCCAAAAATGGGGTGAGGGAAAGTTAAAACGAGGGAGGGAAAATGAAAACGTTCTAAGGGTTGGGTATTTTAATGGGGCCGCGTACATTATGAGGCTTCATGCGCCCCTCCTCGCCCCCCTCCTCGCCTCCCCTCCTCGCCTCCCCTCCTCGCCCCCTATCTCGCCCCCTCCTCCTCCCTCCCCCTTCTCGCCCCCCTTCACCCCCCCCCCCCCCCGCCCCCCAACCCCCCCCCCCCCTCCTCGCCCCCCTTATCGCCCCCTCATCACCCCCCCCCCTCATCGCCCCCCGACCCGCAAGATCCTGTAGGATGAAGGATCTCGGGGGAACTCGTGAAATTTCGCTTAAAGCAGCATAGTCCGATAAAGCATCACATTTTCAAAACCAAAACACTCACCTATATTTGATTCTACATATAAGGCTGTCACACCTCGCCGGTTTGGGGAAAATGGAAAGAAACCAAACAAAGTTTGGTGGAATACGTCAATGTCTGGTTTCTATATGGTCAGCATCCGGCATTTCCATTCTGTGTCTGGTGGTGTCCGGCGTCTACGTTGGCAAGTTTTGAACATGCACAAAACTTGGAATGGATGCTGCCGGATTGATGTCTATGGTTCTTGTCCGGTTTGAGTTTGTTTAGTCGCTTATCCCCTGTTGGCTATCCTTTCATGTACATTTCATGTCCGTTTAATGTTTGTTCGTCTGGCGGCCTTTGACCCGATTGCATAACATTTTGTCACATTTTGATACATTTTGATACTTATCACGCCCGAACGCCACCGGAATAGAAAATTCTGTCCATTGCTCAATCCGGCATAGTGTGACCGGCACTTAACTTAGATACTGATGCACGTATTAAGCATTTGTTGCCACATAGAAGTGACTACTGAGTACAGTTAATAGAACATGTTACTGCATATGCCGATGGTGTCAGAGTTTTGCCGTGCTTGCCACATTTAATTGTGCATGTTTGTACTTCAAAGATCTCAAAAGTTAGCCATTTAAAATAAATGTCACCGCATACTAAAGTAAGGTAGATCATAATAACCAATTTAATATATCTCAGAAAAATGGCCGAAGCTTAAATCCATGCAACTTTAAAAAAGACAAGATTATCATAATTAGACGGGGTGCGGCGCAAAGGGCCTGGGGATGAGCAGCTCGGGAATGCTTGACCTTGACCTTGAGCTTATACATCTACATTCAGAATAGTGCGCCCCCACCCCTGCAGTTCTTAAAGGTCATGTAACAGGACCAGGACAACTCAGCATAATATTATTATGTTGAGTTGTCCTGGTCCTTGTTATTGTCGTGGGGGTGATGAAAATGGGAAATATTGTGCCTAGAGCGGGACTCGAACCCACATCTCTTTGCATTCTGGCCAGTGTGCTAACCATTACACCACCTAGGCTCCCTGATATCAACACACCACCCACGCCTACCTGTCTATGCAGCTCCTTGCCTGAGAGGTCAGTGCAGACCACTACACTATTAATAACAAGTGTCATGATCGAATAGAACTAGTCAGAACTTCTACATTTTGGAGTTATTCGTGCCCTTGTTTAGTCTGCAGTCCTCTGGAGTTAAGCAGAGGAACAGGACAGGACTTTAGGGAACCATTAGCATTAATCTCAGTATTCTGCCATTGCAGTGTTCACAGGGTAAGTCAGAATTAAAAATCTACAGTCTAATATACTTTTGAACTGAGTCTGATTTAAATATTGGATACATTCTGTTGTTATATATGTATATTGTTGCCTATTGGCTGCTCTCAGGAGTTAGACGGTCAGACTGCTTATCTGAAGGTCGGTGGTTCGATTCCCCATGCCCCCCCACCTCTGCCACTTTGGATTTCCACCGCTGTGTATAACTTACAGCGTCATCAAAGGCCGGTAGCTCTCATACTATGTCTATGTGGTGTGGGAGGTTAAACATCCCTTGGGTCGGTAAAAGTGTAGGCTTGGGCTTTCTATCGACAAATTGTCCAATGGTGAAAACAAGTCTATTCAGACTTATCCATGATATGCAGTATAAATCTTCAAGAAAAAGAATGCCACCCGATTCTAACTATTTACATACAAAGTTGATACTTGTCGCTACCTAGCCTGGCACTCTGCATTAATAGGATAGGACAATGACTGGTTAGCACAGTATCAGGATAATGCAATTGTGTAGGACATCAGGTCATGGTGCCGGCAACCTGATTTCCTAGTGTGGCAACACTATAAAGTTGCCATGAGTGCACTATGTCACAAGTCCTGATATGATGCTAGATGTTGCTAGGACGATAAACAACGAGCAAACAAAAACAAACAAACATTGGCTGCTCTCCAAGCAGATGGGGAAAGACTATATACCTGACCCAGTAACGGCAGCATCCCCGATTGAAGATTGAACTGGTGAAATGGGTCATCCGCTTGTAGAGCGTAGCGCGCTGACTGACGTGACGTAGATCACGTGTGAAGGGAGTAGTGAAGGGGACATAGCTAGCGTAGTTTGGCTGTCACACATGTGACTGTCAGGCATCAGGTGTCACATAGTGAGGTGTCCTATGTTTGCCTACTTAATCACGGAGGTAGACAGTCAAGGGTGTGTGGGGGGGGGGGGGGGGCAACCGGGCCCGGTGGCCGAATCGGTAGAGCGTGGGCCTTGCATGCGGAAGGTAGGGAGTTCGGTTCCCAGTCGAGTCAAACCAATGACTTATAAAATTGACACTTGTCGCTTCCTAACATGGCGCTCGGCATTAATAGGATAGGGCAAAGACTGATTAGCTCAGTGTCAGGATAATGTAACTGAGTGGGATATTGGGTAATGGTACCAGCGGCCTGATTTCCCAGTGGGGCAGCACTATAAAGTTGCCATGAGTGTGCACTGTCACAAGTCGGTACCCATCCTGATATAACCTTAGATGATATCAGTAGGTAAAACTCCAACAACCTACCAACAAACTCGCAAGGGGAGCACCGTCGGGGGGGAAAAACTCATTTCCCGCTTCACTCACTGAGGGATGAAACACAAATTGTGGTGTGACTGACGGTTAGCGGTTCATGTATTAGACTTGGGATTGTTTTGCTTCTCAGAGGTAGAGTGGTAAAAATAGTATGGTAGTATGGTTGTACTACTTCATAGTAGAATAACGGAGGACTAGAATATTAGAGAGGCACAATATTTCCCATTGTTATTATCCTAGTGCTGTTAAAGAGAGATAGACACTGCCTCCTGGAATAGTGACATCTGTATAAATACCAGTAAAACAAGAATGGATAAAAGTCCATAAATGGGCGATAAATAAGGAGAAGATACGATCAAGGGCTATTTGAAGTCAGGGAGCTTTCAGACTGCCATGTTCGCTGTCACCTTTAGGCTGATGTAAGGGCCAGGCTGGTTATTAGCTCCACATCCGGAAGGCCGTCGTGCGCACAACCCTGTTTCCGGTTCATGGGTAATATGAAATTTTCATCACAAACCCGCTGAATGCAGTGAGAATAACTAGTAATAGACGATTTCCACTCTTTCACTTTCTTTGTTATTTCTGTTCTATTTTCGTTCTGTTCTCTCTGTTCTTGTTTTCTGTTCTTTGCTTTGTTCTCCCTGTTCGCACTGTTCTCTTTGTTCGCCATTCTCTGTTTTCTGGTCTGTCTTCTCTCTCTGTTCTTTCTGGTGGTTGTGCTATCTCTGTTCACTTCATTCTTTGTTGTCTCTGTTTTCGATTTTCTGTTCTACTTGTTCTTTATTTACTATTTTCTGTCCTCTCTATGATATCTATGCTCTCTGTTCTCTCTGTAATCTCTATTCGCTATGTCCTCTCTGTTCTCTCTGTCCTTTCTGTTCTCTCTGTTCTCACTGTTCTCTCTTTTCTCTATTTACTCTATGTTCTCCCTGTTCTCTCTCTTCTTTCTGTGCTCTCTATTGTCTGTGTTATATATGTACTCTCTGTTCTCTCTGTTCTCCCTGTTCTCTCTGTTCTCCATGTTATTTCTGTACTCTCTGCTCTCTCTCTGCTCTCTGTTCCCTATGTTCCCTCTTTACTCTCTGTTCTCTCTTTTTGCTCTATGCTCTCTGTTCTCTCTGCTTGCTCTGTTCGTTCTGTTGGATGTGTTCGCGTTGTTCTCTCTATGCTCTCTGTTCTCTATATTCTCCCTCTTCTTTATTCTTTCTGTTCTCTCTGTTCTCTTTCTCACTGTGTTTGTTCTCTCTATTCGCTATGTCTTCTCCTTTCTTTGCCTTCTCTGTAATTGCTGTCTCTGTACCTTGTTTTCTCTGTTCTTTGTTATATCTGTTCTCAATTTTCTCTTTTTTTCTCTCTATTCTCCCTCTTCTCAGTTTTTTCTGTTCTCTCTGTTCTCTCCATAGTCTCTATACTCTCTGTACTCTCTATTCTCCCTTTATCTGTTCTTATTGTTCTCTCTGTTCTCTTTCTCACTGTCTTTGTTCTCTCTGTTCGTTATGTCTTCCCTTTTCTCTCCTCTCTCAGTTATCGCTGTGTCTGTTCCTTGTTCTCTTTGTTCTCTCTGTTCTCAGAGTTATCTCTATTCTCTCTGTACGCTCTGTTCTCTCCCATCTCTTGTGTCTACTACACAATTCGTCGGTACAGCGCCATACCCCCCCCCCCCCCTACCCGCCCCGGGAGGGATGAACATATTCTCCACCCCGGAGGACTATGGTAGTACTGCTGTTCCTCTACAGGTGGCAGCACCAGTATCCCGAACAGAACCGCCATCTACACAAAGCCCAGCTCACAGCTGATTTCTACCTGCTATTTTCTATATTGTTCATACCATCTCATCATGTCATCCATTCATAGTTCATCTGCACCATAACTAGTAACAAAGACCATATAACACTAAGACGGCTCACTCAGCCTGTACTGTGTAATCAAGAGAACAGCCAGCACACCAAGTGGTGGGTTTGATCATTTTGATAGCATTGGAGTGTCAGGAGAAACCCTGCTTTCGCTTGGTAGGTGTGTGGTGAGGATTTAGGGATGGGCTGGGGGTTTAGCGATGTGGTGGGAGTGTAGGTGTGTGTGTGCTGGGGGTGTAAGTGTGTCATGGGGGTGTAGGTGTGTGTGGTTGAGGTGTAGGTGTGCGTGGTGAGGGTATAGGTGCGTGGTGATGGTGTAGGTGTGGTGTGCATGTGGTGGGAGTGTAGGTGTGTGTTGGGGGGTGTGGTGGGGGTTTAGGGATGTGGTAGGGCATAGGCATGTGGTGAGTGGTTTAGGTGGGTGTGGTGGAGGTTTAGGGATGTGGTTAGGGTGTAGGTGTGTGGTGAGGGTTTAGGGATGCTAAAGATTGTGAGGTGCCGCTCTGCAAGACCCCTACAACTCCACCACAAACCACCTACACCTCCACCACACAGACCCTACCCACCCACCACCCACACCTACACCCCAACCACACACACTGTCAACCCCCACCACACAGAATGTGTGTATGGTGGCAGTAGGCACATACATCAACAGTAGGCGCAACATCAGCCAAATCCAAATGACAAGCAATTTCTCTCTTTATATTTTAAACTCACCCTCTCGCCTTGTAGGGCTATGTGTTTACATTTGAAACACCAGCTAGCAGCCGGGCTGATCAAACCCACCACAAGATGGCACTGCAAAATTTACATTACCATGGGAGAGATAGGGAGTGAGCCGTCTTAGTGTTATGTAAACCAGTTGAACCAAGGTGACAACATGCTTATATTAAATACAGGGACCCCACACAGTAAATTCCACAGTGGACCACCTGGAGACCACGGGGGGCATATTGCCTCATCCAATCAGATGTGTTAAAGGGCAACACAATATGAGTGTGTTCACTCTCAGAACACAGCGTGTGTGTAATGTATCACTGAACTACACCTAGGGATGTGCGGGGAGAGTGGAGTAAATGCCGCGGTATCCCTTGGAAACGGCACAAACCAATAACCACCAGGGTAGCTGTAATAGTGAAAACTGCTCCTCATCCTTTTTATCCTAGCTAGTATTCATGAAGATACATTTCCAGAATGACTATCTAAAACTAGCCTTGTATGCTGAGAAATGCTTTTGCATTGTCAGCAAAATCTTTTTGTAAAATGCTTAATTGTCAAACTCGACTGAAGAACGGTGAAATGTCGATTTCTTAGTAAACCGTTGCTATAACATCAAAATAATCCAGTTGGACTGATTAGTAATCCGTTGTAGGTTTCAGTACAGTCACCTTTCCAGCTGAGGAAGTAGCATAGTAGGGTGATTGTATCTACAACAGGACGTATGCATGAAGCGGTGTTAGTGGCGTGTGGTGTTAACCGCTAACACCGGGTAGCTATCAGCGGCGTCGCGAACTATGTCACGCCGTATGCATGGACGCCTAAGATTTGGGGAATCCCACTGAGCCTGTTCCCGGCAAGCACCTGGTTGGGCCTAATATATTGCCTTGTCCACAAACTGGGAACCAGCAAGCCTTGTTATTGGTGAGCCTGTTTCTGGCAAGCACCGCTATTTGACAATATCACCGCCGATTCGGTGATGGTGACGGCGACGATTTCTTTTGTTTATGTTCGACAGTATGGATATCGCCGCCGATGTAGCTGCGGCGTTAATATCGCTTTGTTTTTAGGGTTAATTTGATGAAATTTCACATATTGCGTATGTAATTCTGTTAAATATGATAGCATTGAATAGATTTGGCTCTAATATATCGCCGCTGATGCGGCGGCGGCAGTGGGGGGTGGCGGCAGCGGCGATTTGTTTAGTTTACATTCATCGATTCGACAATATTAATATCGCCGCCGATGTAGCTGCGGCGTTAATAGCGGTTAGATTTTGGGGTTAATTTGATAAAATTGCACTTTTAGAGTATGTAAATATGATAGCATTGAATAGATTTGGGCCTAATCGGTACCTAACACCGCCCATAAACCTGCTATGGGCTGGTGTTAGAATATCCAACTTTAAACTCACGGTGTTTCCCTAATACTGCTCCATACATACCGACTTGTCAGTGCTAAACTGGAAATCCTGCCCAAAATGCGTTTTGGCTCGCTAACACTGCATCATGCATATGGCCCCTGATGTACATACAACTCCCTTCCGGTCCTGATGTGACGTTAGATGTTACCAGGATGTAAAACTCCAACAACCAACTAAAGCCCCATTCACACACATGTTAAACCAGCTCGACTAGTTTGAATTAGCTAGTCCAGCTTAAAACATGTGGGTGAATGCGCCGCTGAATCAAATTAACGCTAAGTTGACTCAACTAGTTCACTTCATGTAAACCACTTTGTGAGGTGGAAAAGTTGAGCCGACTTATCTTATCCTGGGTTGGCTTATGTTGCACATGTGACCGCAAGCGGCTTAGTTAAACCAGCTTAAGCATGTCACTGTCGATTCAGCGGCACATTGACATGCATGTTTTAAGCTGGATTAGTTAATTCAAACTAGTTGAGCCAGTTTAACGTGTGTATGTGAACCGACCAGACTGTCAAAACTCTGTTTTGTGTGAACGCGCCACTAGGTCAATTCAGTCGACCTAATAATGTATGTGTGAACACAGCTTTTACTCCCAAAAACACTAACAGTTTCAATGCTGATGGCTGCTGATATACATTAATCATGGAATACATTTTTTTTTTTAAATAATTTTTATTTATTGATAAGGTATTTACTCTTCCCATAACTTATAAACTCCCACGAGGGTGCTTGTTTTCAACGCTGGGCAGCTGTGGTGCTGTCTTGGTCTGGTCCCTCGCCCAGGAGGGTTTACCTGTTTCTGCTCAGGCCAGCCTTTTGCGATTTTGGGTGTTAGTAGCCTATGTAAGTTTTTTTGTATTTTTCCAGAGTTTTGTCTAGTCTGAGTATGATAACTTAGCCTACTATGTACATCTACTTGGGTGTCATGCATGTTTGTGGGGGAGGATCCCATCCCATTTTGATTTGTTACAGCGACCTTTCACCCAAGTCCTGTCCTTCGATAATGCACCAGTGTGCGGGAACACACTCAGACCCTTTAGGACTGCGACCAGATGGGATGGTTGTGTTGTTTGCTTAGCCATTTTGTATTTCATTGATCATGAAAAATATAAATAATGAAACTCCAGAAATACATTAGAGATGAAATAATAAAATACACAAACCCTTTTTAAAAAAACCATAAAATTAATTAATTATAAAATCCATTGAAACAATAATCATGAAATACATTAATCATGAAATACATTAATTAACGAATACTTAAAATGCATTACTCATGAAATACATCAAATGCGTTAATCAATCAACAAATACATGGATCATGAAATACACAAATCAAAGTCCCAGCATGTCTATTCTTTTGGTACCGGTAGACTAACAATATCCGATGAGGATTGCCTCGCCATACATTTTAAAGAAATCCCTCACCATAATTAATGAGGAATGCCTCACCATAATTAATGAGGAATGCCTCACCATAATTAATTCTGCGAAAGCCATCATACGTATCGATTTTGTGTCATTTGTACCACCTTATTTCTTTGTGAAACACGCTGCTCATCTATCATTATTTAGTACATCTTAGGTAAAGGTCATTGCTTGGATAAATTAAGTTGGTTGGTTGGAGTTTTACATCCTTACAACAGCTAAGGTATTATCAGGACGGGTACCGACTTGTGACGATGTGCACTCATGGTGACTTTGTAGTGGTGTCCCACTGGGAAATCAGGTGGCCAGCAACATCACCCGATATCCCACTCAGTCGCATTATCCTGACCCTGAGCTAACCAGTCACTGCCCTCTCCTATTAATGCTGAGCACCAGGCTAGGAAGTGACAAGTATAGATTTTTGGTTTGACTCGACCGGGAACCAAACTCCCAATCTCCCGCATGCGAGGACCACGATCGACCGATTTGGCGCCCGCGTCCGGTGGAGGCAGATGTGGGTTAACCTGTGCGGGTGGGGGTGGAGTGGGGTGGGGTGGGGTGGGGTGGGGTTTGTGGCGGTTCGTAGCGTCACGTGACTTCTTTCGCTTTGTTGCCTATTTAAGGACGTGGCAGTTTTTTTTATTAGTTTTATTGTTTTTATTTGCCGTTGTTTAGGCATTGTTGTTGTTGGACCCATGGGGCGGGAATGTGTTGCTAGGACTTAAAACAACAATAAACAAACAAAACAAAGGTTTGTCGGCCAGTCCCTGTAGACGGGCGCTCAGCTCAGCCTGAGAGTGCCAGGGGCTCGGGACCAGGAGGAAGATCCAGCTGCTCTGGTTCTCCTGGCACCTCGGCCCACGCATATTGGAGGGATATAAGCATTCGGAAAAGCAGTGCTCTGCTGACGGAATTTGTTGAAACAGAAAGTCTTGATATTTCAGTAATAATGTGCGAATGGTGGTTAAGTTTTAGGGTCGTTCTGATCCCTACTCCTCTGTTAATCAGCGCTGTCAATGCGCATCATCGTACCCCACTGATGCTTCGCCATGTATGGGTTGTTAATAGCATGTTTTTTTTTGTTTGCCTAAGCTACACATTTTATATTAATTTTGAATTAAAAACAAAATTGAGTTTCATATTAATTTTGATGGTTTTGAATAACTTTGGTCACTTTGACCAGACTGTCACCGTGAGCGCTTTAACACAATATTGGTCCCGGGATTGATGCGGAGCCTCGCTTTAACCAGCAAGGGTTAAAGCTGGTATAGTATAATGCATATTGCTTTTAATTAGTACTCATACCAGAGAAACCAGGTGGGGTGGCCGAATGAGTTAGAGCGTCCGTCTCTCGTGCTGGTAGATCGTGGGGTCATGGGTCCGAACCCTTGTCGAGTCAAACCAACGACTTAAAAATTGATACTTGTCGGTTCCTAGCCAGGCGCTCGGCATTATTAGGACAGGACAAGGACTGATGTGCTCAGTCTTAGGATAATGTGACTGAGTGGGATATCAGGTTATGGTGCCGGCGGCCTGGTTTCCCAGTGGGACAGCACTATCAAGTTGCCAGGAGTGCGCACTGCCACAGGTCGGTACCCATCATGGTATGACATTTGATGTTGCTAGGACATAGAACAACAACAAACAACAACAACATACCAGAGAACAAGGTCAGTTCCTCGTGTATTTGTATACACCTCGCGCCCCATACAACAACCAATAGAGGGCGCTTCTCGGGACGCTGTAGGTACTTACATACACCCCTGGTGGAGGTGAGGTTGCACCGCCACCACATCGAGGCTGTCAGAGTGTTACTTGGGCATCCTCTCTACTCGCCTTCAGCAGCTGAACGCAGTATATGAAGGTTATACATGGTGTATGGGTCCACCCCATTAGGCGTTACATTAATAAACCCCTACTCAAGACAGTTAAAAATTGATCTATTTTCCTTTGCTGGCTACTTTCCCCCGAAAGTTCCGCTCCATAGGAAGCGCATATCCAGAGAAGCACGTTAATTGTACACCGTTCTAATTTGACGAGGGGAAAAGGTCTCTGTAAATTGTTAATAAATGTTGAAAAAGAAATATCTGGAAATTGTTAGTGAAATATCGAGAAATAAATATTTGGACATTGCTAATATGAGTTGAGGAACAATATATGTGATATATGTGTGTTTGTTTGTTTGTTTAACACCCCCCCCCCCAAAAACTAAAAGTAAACATCGGTTAATTTTTAATGAATGACGGGAAAGAAATATATTTGTAAATAATTGTTAGTAAAATGTTGAAAACTAATTATCTGAAAATAATGATTACTGAAATGTTGAGAAAGAACTTCATGCAAACAACTGTTATGTGATAAATGTTCAGAAAGAAATAGGTGCAAATGATTCCTAAGGAAATCTTAAGAAATAAATATCTGACAAGTTTAGAAAGAAAGATCTGCCAGTAGTTCTTAGTGAAATGTGGAGAAAGAAATAGCTGAGGCCGACAAGAAAGCTGGGATTGTCTGTTTAACTTGAACTAGTTTCTGGTCGTCATTAATCAAGAACTGCACCGAATGCTATCCCAGACTGTTCCAACACGAGCCAGCTTGTTGAAAGAGGGCTGGTGTACATGGACAGGCCCTCTCCTCAAAGCAGTCATTACTGAGTGTTGGTCTATGCTATAGCTCTTCTAGTCATTTCTAATATGATTAATTACTGCGTATATACTTGTATATAGGGGTGTAGGGTGCATTAGTTTGGGAGCCTTTGTGGGCTATGGTAGAGTTAGGTGCGATCGGCCAGGTTAACGCTTTGGTCGGGCGGGAGAGTTGAGATGCCCTAGTCAGCGCCATCGGGATTGGCAGGTTCTAGTTCAATCCACCAGGGGGCGTGTGGTTCCCCTTCCGGCTTGGGCTTGGCTTGGCTCGTCACTGCCCACCCGTCCAACACCATAGCCATTTATTGGTGCCTGCTCATCTTGGTTTTTGTTGTTGTCTGTTTTCTCTTCTTTTTGTTATGTGCTTATTACTGTTTATTCTAATTGATCGGTAGGGCGGGTTTGCCCAGCCAGTTGCCTATATAGATATATATTTGAAGGTGGATCATAGTTGTCGATGTAATAAATGATCATATCGGCCAGTCTACCATTGTTGCTTGTCCTTACATTACCATAACAGTGGGGGAGTGTGCAGACAATAAATAGTGGGACTGGTAGGGATAATGACACAGTACCCCTACTACTTATATCACTTATGAGTTAATGATATCATGATGGAGTGGATTCTATGCCACCTAGGGAATGAAGACTGACACCATAGTTGCTTCAAACCTCAGGGTCCTTCCTAGATAAAGGATTCACCCTGTACTCGCAGTACATGGGTGAATACCAGTCGAAAATACGGGGAAATGAAATGAGAGCCTACTTTCACAATCTAAGAAGCAACACTTATTCTTTATATATTTATTCATATTTTCCCGGTACCTTTGAGTTGAAAAATATAATAAAACATATAGTTTAATAGAAGTTAAAGGTGAAATCGATGGCGTTCCAATGCCGCCATCTTGTCTTTTTGCATTCTCTCCCATTTCACCAACTCTGTGCCGATATAAGTACCCATTTGATACTGGAGGCAGGCATTCTACTTCCTGTTCCATACTAAAGCTATTTGTAAATTTTGCAGTGCCACCTTGTGGTGGGTTTGATCAGCCCGGCTCTGGTTGGTGTTTCACATGTAAACACATACAATTATATCATACATGAGATAGGTAAGTATGAATACACATCAATATGAAATTGCTATGAACAAATACACATCAGCATCAGCATCATCATCAGCATCACCATCATCACACATCTTTCACATTCATATATAGATTTATACATATAATATAGCAACTGTTTAACCAAGAGAACAGCCAGCGCACCAAGTGGTCGGTTTGATCATTTTGATTACACGATACAGGCTGAGTGAGCCGTCTTAGTATTATAGGGTCTTTGCCCTATCCTTGCACTGCTGAGCACCAGGCTATATAGTGACAAGTATCAATTTTGTAAGTCATTGGTTTTACTCGACAAGGAATTGAACTTCCTACCTTCCGCACGAGAAGCCTGCGCTCTACTGATTAGGCTACCGCATCCAGTCTGACCAGTGTCTATCAGTGCAGCTCCGCCACTATAGAGCTGTACTGGGTCGACTTAATTCACACAGGGTGGTTCTAGATTGGACAGCCAGGGGGCGCGAGGGGACAAATTGATTGTCCAATCAGATACCCACAGACGCAAGGTTGGATGGGAGTGCTCACTCTCAAAGCAGAATCTCGTTCACTGCCTGTAGATTACGGCAGTGTGAGGATATCAATGGAGAGTGGAGGAGTACTTGCTTAACTTCCCACGGGAAATTACCCGAACTGACAACTGTAATTCTAGATGCTGCAGCCATAACTGATTGCTTCATAGGGGAACTTACTGAATTGGACCTTATCAATTCTATCTTCTGTCACGTTCGTGACTTGGAAATGGTAGCAAGAATGAAAATTTCCAGCGAGTGTTCAACTTTCAAATTATGCTGAGATGAGCGAAAACAAAATTTGCAATATCACAATTGTAATTTCTGTGGATATTTATTTACAATTTGCGTTGACTAAGCGCATGTTTTTCTAACCGGACTTGACCAGACGGGATGGCCGAATGAGTTAGAGCACCCATCTCCCGTGCTGGTAGACCGTGGTGTCGTGGGTTCGAACCCTGATCGAGTCAAACCAATGACTTAAAAATGTATATGTGTCTCTTCCTAGCCAGGCGCTCGGCATTAATAGGATAGGGCACGGACTGGTTGGCTCAGTGTCAGGATAATGTGACTGAGTGGGATATCATGTCATGGTGCCGGTGGCCTGGTTTCCCAGTGGGGCAGCACTATAAAGTTGCCATGAGTGCGCACTGCCACAAGTCGGTACCCATCCTGATATGACCTTGGATGTTGCTAGGGCGTAAAACAACAACACACAAACAAATCTAAGTGGACTATAATTTAGCCATATGCGCCATACAAGTATGGGTGCTATACCACTTCATTATTAGATATCTTCAATAAGTTGAACCCTTAAAAGTGAGTGCAATTTATTTGGCATCAAGCTGCGAAGATGTATGATTGGTTGGTTGTTGGAGTTTTAAGTCCTGGCAATATCTATGGTCATATCAGGATGGGTATTGACTTGTGATGTGACAGTGCACACTTATGGTGAATTTATAGTGCTCCCCCACTCGGACTGCCAGCACCATGACATGATATCCTGCCACTGAGCTAATCAGTCCTTGCCCTATCCTATTAATGCCAAGCGCCAAGCTAGGAAGCGACAAGTATCAATTTTGTAAGTCATTGGTTTGACTCGACTGAGAATTGAACTCCTGATCTCCCTGTGTTCTACCAATTCGGCCACCGCACACAATACGGAAATGTATCGATGCAGGTGGCATCTTGCTGTGGGGCAGCATTAATGCGGGTGTCATCCTGCTATGGAAGTATGTTCATGTTGATTTAATTCTATTATGGGATATTACTTTTATTAGTAATACAGGTGGTATCCTGCTGTGGTAGTATTTTAATGCAGATGGCATCCTGCTATGGGACAATATTACTGCCGGTGGTATAATGCTGTGGAAGTGTATTAATGCAGGTGGGACCCTGCTGTGGAAATGTACTAATGCAGGTGGGACCCTGCTGTGGAAGTGTACTAATGCAGGTGGGACCTTGTTGTGGAAGTGTACTAATGCAGGTGGGACCATGCTGTGGAAGTGTACTAATGTAGGTGGGACACTGTTGTCGAAGTATACTAATGCAGGTGGGACCCTGCTGTGGAAATGAAATAAAGCAGGTGGGATCCTTGTGTTGAAGAGTAATAATGTAGGTGGGACCCTGCTGTTGAAGTGTACTATTGCAGGTGGGAACCTGCTTTCGAAGTTTACTAAAGCAGGTGGGACCCTGCTTTGGAAGTGTACTACTGCAGGTGGGACCCTGCTGTGGAAGTGTACTATTGCAGGTGGGACCCTGCTGTTGAAGTGTACTAATGCAGGTGGGACCCTGTTGTGGAAGGGTATTACTGCAGGTGGGACCCTGCCTTTGAAGTGTATTAATTCAGGTTGGACCCTGCTTGTAACATATGGTTCAAGCAAGGTTTGTGTACCAGTGCAGCTGGGAATGCACTGGTACGCGCGACTACGATCGGTCTGTTAGGTTTCTTTATTCTCCACTAGATGTCGCCCCGATGCTGTTTACACTGGTATCTGCACCACACCTACTACTACTAGTACTACCTGGGCAGTCGTATTTAGTACTGCGCACTTTGCAAGTACTGTATCACTGCCTCGACAAGCACACAGAGGAGCTCTCTCGTGAGGAGGTAGCTTTTTACCTCGGTAGCTTGTGCCGTACCTGCTCTGAGCAGACACATTCTGAGGCTGGCTGCCATCACCAGCTGCAAGCCTCCCGGGTTGTGGGAGGGGTGTGATACTTAGTGTGCCGTGTCCGTCAATCACAACCAATCCCCACTCACTGATAACCCAACTATGTGCAGACAACTTGGTAGCCAGGTTGCACGCTGGCGTTTATGCTGTGAATTAGGCTGCGAGCACTTGTGTGTAGCTACCAAAGATACTGCGGTTATGTGCGCTGGCCCTCACCAGACGGGATGGCCAAATGAGTTGAGTGTCCGTCTCCCATTTTGGTAGATTGTGGGATTCTAATCAATTGGTTTGAATCCTGGTTGAGTCAAACCAATGACTTAACAATTTATACTTGTCGCTTCCTAGCCAGACACTCAGCATTATTAGGATAGGGCAAGGACTGGTTCGCTCAGTGTCAGAATAATGTTACTGGGTGGAATACCAGGTCATGGTGCTGGCAGCCTGGTCTCTCAGTGGAGAAGCACTATACAATTGCCATGAGTGTTCACTGTCACAACTAAGTACCCGTCTTGATATGACCTTAGATATTGCCAGGATGAAAAACTCCAACAACCAGCCAATGCACTGGCCTCTCGGGCAAGGAACCACATAGAGAAATGAGCGTGGATAGGGTGATGACATCAGGGAGCCTAGGTCGTGTAATGGTTAGCACACTAACACAGAATGCAAAAAGTGTGGGTGCCCAGGCCAGTTGTGTGTGCACACCTATTGCTAACCTGTACCCGTCTGTCCATGCACACCTAATTGGAACTGATATATGATTTGAAAGGCCTCACCACACACCATCGCCAGCTGTAGTGGGCCACCTACCGTCAGATGGGTGCAGCCATCAGGGACGAATCAGCTCCATCACTTTCCCCGCCCACCTGCCCTATAACAATGTGTCCGGTTTCTTTTGGTCAGCAGCTGCCTCATCTACTATGTTCTCGCGCCTTGATGAGAAACATAAACATCAGGCTGAGGAGCCTGGCTCATGCGGGAACTTCCAAATGAAGCCAGGATTTTGTGGATTGGCTGGATATAGTGCACACAAGGGTAAGGTGGATAGAACTTGGAAGTATCCGGCAGGAGAGAGCTGGTATGTGACAGCTGGTAGGATCTTGAAAATAGGTAACAGCTGGTAGGAGGCAGATGGGAGATGACAGCTTTTAGATGACAACTGGTAAGTGGGAGCTGGTAGGATCCTGCGGGTAGGTAGCAGTTAGTAGGATACATATTATATATGACAGCTAATAGATGACAGTTTGTATGTGGCAGCTGGCAGGTTATGAGTGGTTCCAGACAACTGACAGGAGACACCTGATAGAAGACGGCCGGTGGGAGCCACTTGCTTGGTGACAGTTGGAATGATCCAGTTGATATGTGACAGGTGGTTGGTGAAAGCTTGTATCAGACAGTTGAGTTCTGACATCTGGTTGGTGACATCTGGTGCGAGACAGTTGATATGTGACATGTGGTAGGTGGCAGCTGATATATGACAGTGTGTAGGTGACAGCTCGGAGTAGACAGCTATTTTATGACAGCTGATAGGAAACACTTGGTAGGTGACAGCTGGTAGGAGACTATTGATAGAAGACGACTTGTAGGTAACAGCTGATACAAGATAGCTGGTAGGTGATCACTCGTAGGAACCACTTGGTTGGTGACAGCTATTAGGTGACAGTTGATATGTGACATATGGTAGGTGACAGATGGTAGGACACATGGGATATCTGACACCTGGTATCTGACATCTGATGAGAGACGTGTGACATGTGACCGCTGGTAGGTGACAGCTGGTAGGATGCAGTTGATATCTGACAGCTGACAGGTGACAGCTGGTAGGATACCGCTGATATGTGACAGTTGGTAGGTCACAGCTGTCAGGAGACAGTCGGTAAGAGATAACTAATCGGCTTTGTAGAAAGCGGAAATTAGATGTCAGGTGCTGCTTTGTTTCAACCAATCACAATGTGGTAGGTAAAATTAAGAACACCGGAAGTGAGGGTATGATAAAGTTAAATGGAAACAAGGTTTGTCGCGAATGATGTGACATCTGGCATGGTGGGATAAACAGAATCAAATCTATATTTAGCATTTCTTCGGTCATTGTGACGTGCTTGTTGCAAACGGTAGGTATCACACACTTGCATGATTATAATCAGTCAGTCAGAGAAAACAGATTCAACCGTCTATATGTTAACACTGTGGCGTAATTGGACAAGCCCTATTGGAGTAAGGCAGAAGGGAAATTAACTTTGTGCAGAGGGCGCTGCTTGTAGACTTCCGGCATGCTTTGGGGCACTCAAAGTGGAGACCAGCGGAGGTTAAAGACTTAGAGGTGTGGGCGGCTGCCCGGCCACTCCCCATCAATTTGCTACCCACCTTAACGTTTTGGCAGCCATGGCGCTTAAGATGTGCCTTTATGGGGCGCCGAATGACATGCAACTCATTCATCGGGCGCGGTGGCCTAATCGGTAGAGCGCGGGCTTCCCGTGTGGACTTCGGTTCCCAGTCGAGTCAAACCAATTACTTATCAAATTGATATGTGTCACTTCCTAGCCTGGCGCTTGAACTTGAGCTGTATAGTCCAATGAAATATCAAATTTTCAAAACCAAACCAATTATCTATTTTTGAGTTTACATATCTAACTTAGATACTGATGCACTTATTAAGCATTTGTTTCTGCGTAGAAGGCAATAGTGAGTCAATTTAACAGAACCCGTTCCTGCAGAAGTCTATGGTGTCCGTGTTTTGGCAAGCTTGCCCAAACTAATTTTCCATGTTTGCACTAAAAATATCTCAAAAGTTTACCATTTAAAATAAAAGTAACTTCAAACTAATGTAAAGTAGATACTAGTGATCGATCTAATATATTTATCTCAGAAAAAATATAGAAATTCAAAACCATCGGACTATGCAACTTTAATAGGATAGAGCAAGGACTGGTTAGCTCCGTGCCAGGATAATGTGACTGAGTGGGATATTGGGTCATGGTGCCGGCGGCCTGATTTCCCAGTGGGCAGCACTATATAGTCACCATGAGTGTGCACTGTCACAAGTCGGTACTTGTCTTGATATGACCTTAGATGTTGCCAGGACAAAACTCCAACAACCAACCTTAGGTTTTAATATATAATATAAATTGTGACATACATAATACATCCCACACAACTCGCTATATATATATATATATATATATATATATATATATATATATATATATATATATATGCCCCATTTAACTTGCTACTTTGTTAGCTGAATTTAAATATATATAAATTGTGACATACACAATGCACCCCATACAACACGTTGCATACACACTGCACCCCATATAATTGGTATCATATGCAATGTGACCCATATCACTCGTGACATACACAAGGTGCCTCATATAACCTGCGACATTGACAAGGCACCTCATATAATGTGGACATACACATGGCGCCCCATATAACTTGCCACATACACAAGGCACCCCATATAACTTGTGACATACACATGGCGCCCCATTTAACTTGCAACATATAGACTCTGCCCCATGCAACTTGTGCATGCAAAATGCAAACCGTACAACTCGCTCCATACACACTGTGCCCCATACAGCTTACAAATATACAGGATACACCCCATACAATTCGTCAATGTACACAGGGCGCCCCATACAGCTCATACCATGCACAATGCCCCCCCCCCCCCCCCCCCATACGCTTCACACAGAATGAACACAAGAACTGCATATGCTACAGTCATTTAGGCACTCTTCCTGAACAGTAGTAACTCTGCTACTACCAATTCTCCGCTTGGAGAGTGTCACTTAGCTGCTCGCTCCAGTCGAGCACCTGCCGGGACTACAGCCCCTCGGAGAGGAGAGTTTGGTTTGTTGGTGGAGTTTTACATCCTGGCAACATCTAAGGTCATATATGGATTTGTACCAGCTTGTGACACTGCACAGTCATGGTGACTTTACGGTACTGACCCACTGGGAAATTAGGCCGTCAGCACCATGACCCGATATCCCACCCTGTCACATTATCCTGACACTGAGCCAACCAGTCCTTGCCCTGTTCTAATAATGCCAAGCGCCAGGCTAGGAAGTGACAAGTATACATTTTAAAGTCATTGGTTTGACTCGACCGTGAACTGAATTCCTGACGTTCCGCACGCGAGGCCCGCGCTTTGCGGATTAGACCACCGCGCTCGCTGAGGAGATACAAACTGAGTAGATATACTCACAGTGTTGTAGTAACGGCGTCCCCTCCCTCCTTCCCTCCCTACCCGCCTACACATCCCCTACCCTCGCCCCCCCCCCCCCCCATATTCTCCATCCCGCCATAGAAGTATACAATACCCCCCACCCCCCCGCACATCCCACCTTCCGATTTGTCTCGCCCTCCCTTCTGGTTATATCAGTATAACTATAAAGCCATGGCTCACGTAGCAAAGAGAATATATATAAGTAGTGACACCTATATATATATATATATAATGCTAAAATGCTACCACGCGAGTGGAGAATCCCACCCCGCGGAAGGCGGAGCATGCTGGTACCCGACACCCCCCCCACCCCCAATGAGGGGGGGGGGGAAGGACCACTACAAAGCTTATTACATGCGATAAAGGATTTATCACTATTCATATATATATGTATGTGATATATAATGCGTCATGGGAGTATTAAGGCATGGAAGGGAATTATTGTTATTATAGTATATGTTATTATTCTGTAACATGCCTCCTTGACTCGACCCATGTGACTGTTGGCGCGCAACCGAGCTTCCTTGTCACTAATGGACGCGCCACATTGTCGGTCGCACCACAGGCGCTACGTTGCGTTATTCTGTACTATGCCTCCTTGACTCCACCCATGTGACTGGTGGTGCCGCAACCGGGCTTCCTCGTCACTAATGGAGGCGCCACATTGTCAGTCGCACCAGAGGCGCTAGGTTGCAAAACGCCACCACTACCCCTTCAGGATCGCCATAGTGTAGTGTAAGCCCCGTGTCGACTGCTTGCTATGTAGGTGTGTTTGTGCAAATAGATGCAAGTAGAACTATAAGGTGAGTCGGTAAAAGAAATCAGCACAAGTGTTGATGTGAGTCTAAAAAAATTAAATAAAGTACATTAGTCGGCTCTACCAACTAGAGCTGTGTATCGTATATATATATATATATATATATATATATATATAATATTATTTTACCTCGGTAAACAGCCTCAGGCTAGCCTCAGGCTAGGGAGAGGTAAGCACGTCCGGTACCAGCAATTAGCATATACAACTCACGACTGGATAACGTGTCGTTGGGTTGCTCCGGCAAAATTAGTCTACATACAAGCAAATACGCAGTAAGTATAATAAAAACTGTGGTTAGCTTAATTATGATGCATTAGAGCATCATTATGGAAAGTTTAGACTTTCGTTGGTCCAATTTGGACGAGTTATTTGGTTATAAACAACCAAGGATAGAACACTCGAGTGGGTTTCTCGAAGGAACCAAACCGGTCATTAGCGGTTATGTCAACACCCGGGTCACCGTGTGACTATGGGTAGAGATGTGGGTTTCGCCCTATCTCATGTGGAAATTCTCTCGTACTCTAATAGAGAGTAATGTTGGAGATGCTCCTGGGTTTCTTTTATAGACTCCCCTAGACAAAACTTTTTCAGGCGTTTCTCCGAGTTTCGTAGCATTTTCTCCAACTTGTTGACGTAGTAGTCACAGGTGGGAGAAGTGTGCGGAACAGAGGGATGGGCGGGCCGATACACTGGTCCCGACCCCGCGTAAGGTTTGGGCTTGACCCACAATCCACGCACAAATTTAGCTTATTACGCCTGTGTTATAACGGTATAAACACGTTCTCTAACACCACCAGATGTCCAATTGAGTTTGAAACAACCAAATTGTGACAAATATATATACCAGGACTGACCAAAAATCTTTGTTTACAGTTCCTGATGGCCACGAAGCGGAGTAAGCGCGGTGCAGCAGCAGCCGAGGGGCGTGTTCCGAGTGGAGTGGACGAGGAGTACGACTCCTCACCTGTGTTGTCGGCAGGGCCGTCGACACAGCCCCGGGCGCATATCCTCTCCGACCCGGATGAGGACGCAGTGCCTGATGTGCCTGCGCCTCCAGATTGGGAGGCTCGCTTTGCACGATTGGAAAGCCACATCTTGACTGCCAAATCGCCTGTGTCTCGGAAGCGGCGTAGGCCGAGTGTCCAAGAGGATTCGTTTGAGGATTTCTTGGACACAGACTCGGCGGTGGAGCTTAAGGCTCCTCCTCCTCCTTCTCCTAAACGGAGGAAGAAGAAGAAACAGGTGATTTCTTCGGGTGATGAATTCACCAAGGAGCGGGCAGAGACTGGTTTTCGCAAAAAGCGGAAGACTAAGTCCAAAAAGAAGAAGAGGAAGAGGAAATATTCTTCTTCTGAATCGTCCACTGAGTCTACTTCTACGGAATCAGACTCAGACACCATATATGAAGGGGTCTATGCGGACATTGGCACTAAAGTGGCTAAGAAGGTGGAGAAGCCAAAGGCTAAGCGGGTTAAAACCACTACGCTTATGCGCGAGACCGTGAATGGTCATTTTCGCACGTTCAAACCGGCGGAGGTTATCTCCAAGTTAGGAGATGAGTTAACAGGCATAAAGGGTGTTCCCAACTCCATCATTAAAGAAATGGATCGGGATGTCAATATGACGGATGACCGTAAGAAGTTTGAGGATGTGTTGCACACAGTGCATAAGGCAGTGTTGGCTACCCTAACAGCTATTGTTCCTGTGGCTAATAGGATGCAGAGTGAAAATAAGTTCTCGTCTTTGGCTAAGACAATGGACAAAGGCATTGCAGTACTAGCGGCGGCAGGTAATTACCTGTCGTTTCGAAGATATGAAAATGTCTTCAAGTCAGTTTGCACAGATGCTGGCAAAGAAGTGGCTCGCTCTAAGAAGGTTACCGATAATGAGGGGAAGGAGTTTACGCTTTATCTTGCTCCAGAGCCGATTAAAGGGAAACCTTTAGATAACACCAAGATGTTTGGCGGTCAACTACAATACCTCTATAAAGAGGTAGAGACTGCAGCCAAGAGTGGCAAAAACATGGATGGCAAGAAGAAACAGGAAGCTCCTCGTTTCAAAAAGTCACGAGGGGATTTTCGTCCACGACGGTTCACCAGAGGAACCAGACCGAGTTCAAGCTTCGGTCAAGGGTTTCGGGGCCGGGGCGCTCGCCCAGGCTGGACCGACAACACCGCACGGCCAATAGGCCGAGGGTTCAACTCGTCGAGACCTTTCCCCAGGGGCGGGTCCAAGTAGAGGTCCAAACACAAACTTTACAAGTCCCTGAAGCCTCTAAAAACACACAAACTGTAAGCAACTTTGTGGCTGGTAATATTAGTAATCATATTTCTGAGTGGCACAAAATTACTAGTGACCAAGAAATTATAAAAATAGTTAGGGGTGTTCACATTCCCTTTACACAAATTCCTGTACAAAGTATAATACCTTTTCCATATAACATTCAACCAGTTGAACGAGACGCACTAACTAAACAGGTACATAAATTCTTTGAGAAAGGAATTATACAAAAAGTGACACACTGTTCAGGACAGTTTATTTCAAACATTTTCTCGAGACCGAAGCCTAATGGTGATGTTCGAATGATCCTGGATTTAACAATCCTTAATAAAAGGGTGGAATATCGACATTTTAAAATGTTCTCTCTAGATACGGCACGAGATCTGATTACACCAGATGCGTGGATGGCTAGTGTTGATTTACAGGATGCATATTATACGCTTCCCATAATGGAACAATACCGAAAATTTCTTCGATTTATTTGGGATAACCAACTCTATGAGTTTACCTGCATGCCGAATGGCTTAGCTTGTGCGCCACGTTTATTTACTAAATTGCTTAAACCTGTTTTCTCGGTAATGGCGAGGAAGGGTCACATAATGTTTCCATACATAGATGATTCTTTTATTATAGCATCAACACAAATTGGTTGTGTGAATGCAGTTTTGGATTTATGTGCATTACTCACTAAATTGGGGTTTTATGTACATCAACAAAAGTCAGTGTTTAAACCAACAAAACAACTCAAATGTTTAGGGTTTATTCTGGATACACAGTCCCTTACAGTGTCGATAACAGAACAAAAACTAATTAAGTTTATGACTACAGCGACTCAGCTTATTAAGTTATCAAAGCCAAAAATTAGACAGGTTGCTGTTCTTATTGGCATAATGACCTCATATGCACCTGCTGTGTTATATGGGAAGGCCCATATTAAGTCGCTAGAAATAGATAAAAATTTAGCGTTAACACGAACTAAAGGCAATTTTGAGCGAAAGATGTTTATTTCGCAAGAAGGGTTACAGGATATTGGATGGTGGATGCAACATATAGCAAGTTCACCAAATCCAATCCGCATGGCGGAACCTAATACAGTAATTACTACTGATGCTTCGTTAGAAGGTTGGGGAGCTCATCGAGATGGGGTCACAACAGGAGGTAGATGGCTTGATGATGAAAAATCAGACTATATTAATGCACTAGAATTGCGTGCTATTTATCTGGGCTTACGTAGTTTAGTAAAGATAAATAAATCACAGGTTAGAATACTAACTGATAATACTACTGCCATGGCATATATTCGTAACATGGGTGGAACCAAATCAAAGTCTTGCAATCAGTTATCTAAACTGATTTGGAACTGGGCACAGGCTCAACAAGTCTGGCTGACTGTAGCGCATATTCCAGGGTCACAAAATACACTTGCAGATTATAAAAGTAGAAATTTCCATGACCATTTAGAGTGGTCTCTCTCTACACCTTTGTTTAACTTCGTTTGTGAAAAATGGGGTACACCTGAAGTTGACTTATTTGCATCACGAAATAATAACAAGTTACCCTGTTATGTTTCTTGGCATCCTGAACCGGATGCTTGGAAAGTAGATGCGTTTGCTATTACCTGGGAAAATAATTATTTTTATATTTTCCCACCATTTAGCATTATCAGCCGAGTAGTGAGAAAAATCGGCTTGGAAGGGACACATGCGATACTGGTGGTGCCCGATTGGGACACGCAACCTTGGCTGCCAGCAGTTTCACAACTGGCAAAAGATCGTATACGATTCCCAAGAAAACTCGGGAATCTGACGCACCACGGACCGCTAGTGGTTCACGGCGACGTGTCAACGACGCCCCTATTGGCATTCCTTTTCTAAGGAAGCAGCTACAGCAATTTGGATTGGACAGAATTACTGAGGATAGGATAGTATCGGATGCCTGGAGGCCAGGAACTGTCAAAATGTATACAACCTATTTAAAGAAATGGGGTGTACATTGTTTGTTAATGAAAGTTAAGCCAACAAATCCAAAGATTTCACAAGTAGCTCGGTTTCTTCGTTCTCTAGAGGATGAAGGACTTTCCTTTGGATCGATTAATGCGGCGAGGTGTGCGTTATCAATTATATTACCTAGAATTGATGGCGAAACAGTTGGAAAACATTATGTTATTTGTTATTTACTTCGTTCAATTTATCAAAGGAATCCTCCAAAACCAAAGTATAGTCGGTTTTGGGATGTTTCTATAGTATTTAAGTTGTTTCAGGCTTGGCCTCACAACTCGTGGTTAGATATAAAACAGTTAGGTTTTAAGGTCGCGGTCCTGTTATTGTTAGTAACCGGACACAGAGGACAGACGATTGTTGCTTTATCCTTAACTGGATTAGAAATAGACAAGCAACAAGCTACGTTTGATTTAGAAAAATTGCTTAAATCGAACACGTTAGGTGACCCTTTATCAACGGTTCACTTAGACTGTTTTCCGAATGATCGGAAATTATGTGTTGTGTCGGCCATACGGGCTTATATATACAAGACAAAGGATTTACGTGCATCACAACAACTATTAGTGAGCTTTATAAAGCCACATAAGGCGATTTCACGAGACACACTTGCCAGATGGACAATTACGGTGTTGAAATTGGCTGGAGTGGATACGAGTAAATACTCTTCCCACTCAACTAGAGGAGCCATGGTCTCCAAGGCACGGGTGCTTGGTATTTCTGTGAAAAGAATACTAGCGCATGCAGGCTGGAAGACGGCTAAGTCGTTTGCAAAACATTATAATAAACGACTAGAAAAGCCTACCGGCGTTGCAAAGCGTCTTCTCGCCAACTAACAAGAATAGGTGAGAACAAAAATTTAGAATGTTATAATAATAAGAAAGAATGATATTAAGGATAAAAATGAATTATGTAAAGGTCTCCCTAGCCTGAGGCTAGCCTGAGGCTGTTTACCGAGGTAAAATAGTATAGTTATACGAGTCTTACCTTGGTACAGATGATGGATAACTGTTGTTTTACCGAGGTATAAGCCTCGGATAGATGTGGGCTAGGGCCCTCCCGCCACACCCTGCCACATCTATTCCGTTGGTGTACCTTTTCGGTAAAGTAATAGTATCCATTGTTTGAAAGTCATTTTTATCCTCAATAAGTAGGTTAAGATTGCTGGTACCGGACGTGCTTACCTCTCCCTAGCCCACATCTATCCGAGGCTTATACCTCGGTAAAACAACAGTTATCCATCATCTGTACCAAGGTAAGACTCGTATAACTATACTATATATGTACATTCTATATACCTACGGATACCGGTGAATGTCGCTCTTTAGTCTTATATATATATATATATATATGTGTATATGTTCATATATGTATGTATACATATATATACATATATACATATATATATATATATATATGTATATCTATGTATATATATATATATATGAAGAGCTCAGGCACAAAACCATGTAAACGCCAATCCAAAAATGGAGATAAACATTGGAATCAAACCTTTAAAAAGTTAATGTGTTTGTATTCTTTCTTTTTGTCCATTGTTCCATAAGTGTTTGATTATATGAAAAGTGGAATTAGTGAGAAATAATATCATATTCAGGTAAAAATCTTGTAGTTAAACTACATTTTTGTATTGGTGTTTACGTGGTTTTGCGCATGAACTCTTCATATGTATATATATGTATATATATGTATATATATGTATATGTATAACTATATGTGTATTATATATATTCATACATATATATATATATGTGTATATATCTGACGTCCCATTACCTCCATATGTATACTGGTGTATGATACTGTAGTGGTCTGCACTGACCTCTCAGGCAAGTAACCACATAGACAGGTAGGCGTGGGGAGTGTGTTGATATCAGGGAGCCTAGGTGGTGTAATGGTTAGCACACTGGCCCAGAGTGCAAAGAGATGTGGGTTCGAGTCCCGCTCTAGGCGCAGTATTTCCCATTTTCATCACCCCCATGACACTGGTTGCCGTGATCAGGATCCTGTACAAGCTTTGGCTGTATGGTTGTTGAACCTACCCTGTGTATGTATGTGTTAGTGCATTGCCTGTATGTATGTAATTGTAAGCATTACAAGACTTACAATTCCAGGGGGACGAGTGTAGTGGTCTGCACTGACCTCTCATGCAAGTAACCACATAGACAGGTAGGAGTGGGGAGTGTGTTGATATCAGGGAGCCTAGGTGGTGTAATGGTTAGCACACTGGCCCGGAGTGCAAATAGATGTGGGTTCGAGTCCCGCTCTAGGCACAGTATTTCCCATTTTCATCACCCCCATGACAATACCTATGAAGGTTATTACCAGACTAGCAAGCTATGCTCGCACCCTCCTCCATGCAACCCCCCCACCCCACCCCGCCCTTATGTACCTACTTGCATCCTAGACATTCATGTTACTGTATAAATATATAGATGTATATATATAATGTAATTGGCTTGCGATATCTACCTGTATGTATACATACTCTGCAACTCTACAAATTCCTTCGAGCGAGTCGAGGATTGGCTCCGCACACAGGAAGTGGAGCGGTGCATGATGGTATCCCCACCCCCACCCCAGATAGGGCACGGCAGGCATTATTATACGCGATAAAGGGTTTATCACTATTCATGTATATTATACGTATAATATTAGGAAGTCCATTAGGAATAGACAACCAGGCACCAACTATTCCGCACCGCCCACTACCCCCACACATATCACTTTGCACACAAACTCATCTGCCCACCCTACACACTCTCCTCTGCATACACACTTGTCCACACACCCTCCTCTATAATCATGTACACGCACTGCTCTAAACACACTCTACACAATCAAACTCCTCTACATAGAAACTCCTGCACACATTCTGCACCCAGTCCTCTACACTCCTCTACACACACGCCTCCACACAAACTCCTCTACACACACTCCTCTCCACACAAACTACTCTCTACATACAAACTCCTTTACCCACTATATGCGCAAATGCCTGTACACACAAACTCGTACACACACTCTACACATAAACTCCTCTACACACTCTACACACAAACTCATCTACATGCTCTACACAGAAACTCCGCTGCACAAAATTGTACACACACTCTAGAGAGAAACTCCTCTACACACAAACCCCTCTATACTCTACACACAAACTCCTCTGCACAAACTTGCACACACACTCTACACACAAAGTCCTTTACACAGAAACTTACACACACACTCTGCACATAAACTCTTCTACGCACTCTACACATAAACTCCTGTAAATGCTCTACACACATACTCCTCTGCACCCACGCATACATACATTCTACACACACACTCTTCTACACACTCTACACACACAGTCCTGTACACACTCTACAAACAAACTCCTCTATACACTCTACATACAAACTCCACTACATACAAACTCATCTACACACAAACTCCTCTACACACACTACACACACACTCCTCTACACACCAACTACTCTTCACACAAACTCCTCTACACACAAACTCATCTACACACTATACATACAAACTCATATACACAAACTCCTGTACACACTCTACACTCAAACTCCTCTACACACAAACTCCTCTACACACACTACACACAAACTTCTCTACACACAAACTCCTCTAGACACAAACTCCTCTACACACAAACTTCTCTACATACTCTACACATAGACTCCTCTACACACAAACTCCTCTACATCCTCCACACACAAACTCCTCTACACACACTACACATAGACTCCTCTACACACAAACTCCTCTACACACACTACACATAATCTCCCCTACCCACTCTACACATAAATTCCTCTACACACTCTCCTCTGCACACACACTCCTCTGCGCACAAACTCCTCTGCAACGAAACTCCTCCCACACCCTCCTCTACACTCCTCTACACACACTTCTCCAAACACACACACACACTCCTCTCCTCTCCCCGCCCCTGCAATCCCTCATATCCGCACATACTGGCAGCTCCATATACCTCCCAACCCCACCCAGCCTCTCGCCGTCCTGCCCTACGTCACCGCCACGCATGCGCACCGACCAAGGCGGTGCCCCCCGATGAGCGCCCGGCACCGTGGATAGAGCCCGGCGGGCCGCTACGACAGGTACCGCCATGGATGCCCGCCCCGGCGCCTGCGCACCGCCGCCGGGCGAGTTCTGGTCCGCGGCCGGTCGGGCGCCACCTACGGGTGGGACGCGGCCTACGGACCCCCGGCGGTACCCGAACAAGGACGGCCACGGTGAGCCAGGTAAGGCTTCAGTCACACTACAGCTTGTGACCATTTGCAACCACTTTGCGACCAAAAGCCAGCGACGTGGTGCTCTCTGTGGCGGAGTGGCTAGAGTGTCTCACCTTTTTCTAGGTCAGACTCCTAATCTGAACGTCAGTGGTTCGATTCCCCATACCTCCACTTCTGCCAATTTGGATCTGCACCGCTGTGTATAACTTGCAGCGTCATCAAAGGCCAGTTGCGCTCATACCATGTCTATGTGGTATGCGAGGTTAAAAATCCCTTGGGTCGGTAAAAGTGTAGGCTTGGGCTTTCTTTCGAAAAACTGTCTAATGGTGAAAACAAGTCTATTCAGACTTATCCATAATAGGCAGTATAAATCTTCAAGAAACCCCCCCCCCCCCCAAAACACCTCCTTCTGACCAAAGCAAACAAAAATAAGGCAGGAAAAACAATGGTTGGGTGACTGGTCGGCAACTCGTCGGTGAGCAGTCAGCAACCGTTTTGATCGAAAGGATGTTTTTGGTGCAGCACCTGCAACCTCCTTGCGAACAAAATGGTCGCCTGGAGGTCACTCACTGATTGCCAACCGATCGCTGACCGATCGCCAACCCATTGTTGGTGGTCGCAAAATAGTTGCAAAGTGGTCGCAAGCGATCACAGGCATAGTATGACTGGGTTATAAAGCCTGTGTAGGTGGGGAAACCGATCAGGGTCACCATCATCATCATCAAGTCCTTAACCACGAGAGTCATTGGGAAACCACAGATGACTTCACAACCAGTCTTCTCCAGCGTTCCCTGTTCTCCACTGCCCTCTGAGACTTACCAACTCCAGGCTTGTCCATTCACTGATGTTGGCTTCCCAGCTCTTGCTTCGTTCGCCTTGTCTTCTTCCCCCCGTTCACTCTGCCTTACAAAATGGTTTGGGCGAGACCTGATGAATGGGAAATACGGCCATACCACTGCAGTTGCGTCTCTTTGCGATTGTTAGTAGATCTTTGTGTAGTTGAATTGCCTGCTGGATCTTGGCACATACTTCTTGTTGGTAACATAAGGGATGCGGTGTGCAAATTGCAGCTGGGGTACGGAGAGTGGGGAGGGGGGGAAGACCATGGTATTGGGATGGGAGATTGAACGGGGGAACATGGATAGATGTGTCGGACTTGTACTTCTTCTTGTCAATGGCACCGGTGAACAGAGGGCGGTGTGCATGGTGATATATAGGTGTAAAATATTCCGATATATGGCATAGGGGGGAATGCAAATGTTCTAGTACTTATCCATGTACGTGACCAGGCACATGTATGTATATATGTATGGTCTGGTGGTGCCTGAGTGGGATGTAATTAGACATAGTGGTGCTGGCAGGTCTGGGTGTGGGTGCACTCAGGGCCTACCTCCTCTGCTGGGATAGTGATCGCCACACTCAAAGGTCAAGGTTGGTGGTGGCCATGGGGCCATACAGCTTGGTGGTGGGCAGACCACTGGTAGCCATGGCGACCAGGAATGCTGGATCCATATTGGTAGGGCCAAGAATGCTTGTTTTCCATTGGGGGAAAGGGGTGGGGTGATTCTCTAGAATCAACATATGTAACCATATAAATAAACAAGAGGGCTTGACTCTCTCTCATTCTTTACACTTTCTACTCTTCCTATCCCTTTGTCTGTATTGATTTCACTATAGCCTGCCTACACAGCCACAGATTCCAGCTTGAGCCTTTGTACATAGGGTTGTATGCAGAATGATATATATGACGGCATACTGGTATTAGACATGGTAGTATGCAGGGTGATAACAATGGGAAATATTGCACCTAGAGCAGGGTTTGAACTCACCCTTTATGCTATTCTGGGGCTAGAATGCTAACCATTAAACTACCTAGGCTCCCTGACGCAATCGCCCTATCCATGCATGCATGTGTATGCTGCTAGATTAATAGAAATCTCTCTAGATATACTGTAAAACCTCTCTAGGCGACTACCTCCACATATCGACCACTCCCTATATCGATCGCTTTATTTGGGTCCCAATTGATCGCCCATACAATAGCATTGTACTAGCAATCTTGTTTATACCACTCTAACCCAACCATCTCCCTATATGGACCATTTAAAGTGGGTCCCATGGTAGGACGATTTAAAGAAGTTTTGCAGTATATATAAGTTTCTGGTATATATACGTAAAGAATATTGCTTTTAAGAAAACCTCTGAGAGGTCAGTACTGACTACAACGAATCTCAGTCTCTATCTATAGATATAAATTACTGGTGTATATATAAGGAATAGTGCTAAAAGGTTCAGTCAGACTGCGCTGGTTGCACAGGGTTGCTGGTACCAACAGGGAACAGTGAGTGGTTCACTAAAGGTGGACACTTAATGGAGTCTCAACAGTAAACGACGCTTGATGTTCCGAGTACTTAGCTTCAAGGTAAAAGGGCGGTCCACGTTGCAGGTGGAACCATGCACCTGGGACCAGCCCTAAATAAAGAAAAGCTATTAGGGTTTGTAAGCTGAAAATGGAAGACATGGTAGTAGTGTAATGGTGGAGGTGTACACATGACTGGCTTGCCGATAAGTGGTTGGTCGAGTTTTACATCCTGGCAACATCTAAGGTCATATCAGGACGGGTAGCGACTTGTGACAGTACATAGTCTTTGTGACTTTATAGTGCTGCCCCAGTTGGAAATCAGTCACCATGACCCGATATCCTGCACAGTCACATTATCCTGACACTGAGTTAACCAGTCCTTGGCCTATCCTATTAATGTCGAGCGTCATGGTAGGTAGCGACAATAATCGATATTATAAGTCATTGGATTGACTCAGCTCGGATTTGAACTCTTGACCTTCCGCACGGGAGGCCTGCGCTCAACCGACTCGGCCACCGCTCCCGGTTTCATGTGTAACCAAGCGCCTGGGCACAGCCTTACCTACAAAGAAAAAGTAGTGTTAGGGAGAGTGGGCGGTAACTGGAAGACATGGTGGTAGTGTCATGGTGGAGCTGTATGCATGCACTCAGAGAGCCAGAGATGGTGGGGAAAAGAAGGCGTGAAAGAATGCTCGGCCATCCAGCTGTAAGTCAAGTCCAAAAGCACAGCGGGCGGGGGTGGCAGTGTGTCAAACACTGATCGTTCACTGACTACTCACTGACTACTCACTGACTACTCACTGACTACTCACTGACTACTCACTGACTACTCACTGAATACTCACTGAATACTCACTGACTACTCACTGACTACTCACTGACTACTCACTGACTACTCACTGACTACTACCTTACTACTCACTGACTACTCACTGACTACTCACTGATTACTCACTGATTACTCACTGACTATTCACTGAATATGCACTGAATATCCACTGCCTACTCACTGACTACTCACTGCCTAATCACTGATTATTCACTGATTACTAACTGACTATTCACTGCATATCCACTGACTACTCACTGAGTACTCAATGATTACTCACTGACTACCCACTGACTACTCACTGACTATCCACTGACTACTCACTGCCTACTGCCTGACCACTCACTGACTATTCACTGCCTGATCACTGATCATGCACTGACTACCTTCTGACTATTCGCTGACCACTCACTGACTACTCACTGAGTACTCACCGACTACTCACTGACTACTCATTGACTATTCACTGACTACTCACTGACTACTCACTGACCATTCACTTATTATTCACTGATCATTCCCTGACCACTCACTGACTACTCACTGACTACCCACTGACCACTCACTGACTACTCACTGATCAATCACTGACTACTCATTGACTATTCACTGAATCTCACTGACCATTCACTGACTACTCACTGACTACTCACTGACCATGCATGGACTACTCACTGACCATTTACGAACTAATCACTGACCATTCACTGACTACTCACTGACCATTCACTGAATACTCACTGACCATTCACTGATTACTCACTGACCATTCACTGACCACTCACTGACCACTCACATACTACTCACTGACTACGCACCGACTACTCACTGCCTACTCACTGCGTACTCACTGGCTACTCATTGACCATTCATTGCCTACTAATTGACTAATCTCTTACTATTCATTGACTAATCACTTACTACTCACTTACTGTTCACTGACTACTCTCTGGCACTCACCGACTACTCTCTGACTACTCTCTGACCATTCACTGACTACTCACTGACCATTCACTGACCACTCATTGACTACTCACTGACCACTCACTGACTACTCACTGACTAATCACTTACTAATCACTGACTAATCACTGACGTCCAATAGCCGATGGTAAAAATCAATCTGCTCTACAGGCATCAATAAATAAAACAAACTTTCCTATTTTTGTACTACTCACTGAGTTGCTAACTTACAACTCACTGTTTAATATCGCAATTATAAAAAGGGTAGCGGTGCAACTACAAAACCTTGCCTGCTTGTCCAGGCCGCTGTTTTTGCTGCTGAGCCTTTTGCATATATATTCAAGTGGGGATATAAATACATTTGATCTGTATCCTTTTGGTGTAAATAACTAGACCCGACCGTTGTATCCTGAGTACAAACAAACCCAGACTATGTTTATCTTGGTTATACCAAACTGACTGTTAGTTCCACAGTGATGGCTTGCCTCCGCTAATTGGTATAACGATGCCAGTCCCTTCAGAAGTTGTGGGTTATTGTTTTTATCAGCAAGGCTAATAATGTTCTTTCCAAAGGGTACCAGCCCGGATGGCCCAATGAGTTGAGCGTCCGTCTCCTGGTTTGAGAGATCGGGATATTCGAACCCATGAGTGTGTGAGTTCGAATCCTGGTCGAGTCAAACCAATGACTTAGGAATGTATACTTGTCGCTTCCTCGCCTGGCGCTCCGCATTATTAGGATAGGGCAAGGACTGGTTGACTCAGTGTCAGGAAAATGTGACTGGGTTGGATATCAGATCATGGTGCTGGCGGCCTGGTTTCCCAGTGGGGTAGGACTATGAAGTTGCCATGAGTGTGTACTGTTACAAGTCGGTACCCATCCTGATATGACCTTAGATGTTGCTAGGACGTAAATAACAACAAACAAACATTTTGCCAAAGGTTATATTTCTACTCAACGCACTTGTCTTGTTTACCTTCAACTTCCTGGTGTAACTATGTACATCAAAACCTCTCCAAATCGACCGACCATGGGAGTAACTAAGGAGGTGGTCGGTTTAGGGAGGTTTTTTTATCGTTACAATGGTATTATATGGGTGCTCATTTGGGACCCAAATAAAGCGATCAGTATAGGGGAATGGTCGATCTGGGGTGGACGATTATGAGGTTATATATATATGTATATACAGTAAAATCTCTCTAAATCGACCGACTGTGGGACCGACGTTAAGTGGTCCATTTATGGAGGTGGTCGGCTTAGAGAGTTATAGTATCCTTAGAATGGTACTGTTGGGACCCAAATAAAGCGATCAATATAAGGGAGTGGTCGATCTGTGGAGGGGTCAGTATAGAGAGGTGTTACTGTATATATAGTTAGTATATTTATATATGTGTATAAAATCATCGGTATGAGGTATCTCTTATTATTTCCTATTATTATTATGATCTGTTATTGTCCACTAACAGACCCAGATCTATTCACTGCGGCACTCATTTGCCTATGGTGGCGCCGCCACCGGCAGTTCTTGGTACTGATTCCTCAGAAGTTGTATGGATCACTTGCTCTGGGTTTTTGTTGTGAGAAGTAGCTGTCAACCTGCTGCTACCTTCTACCTGGCAACCTTCTACCTGTCAACCTTCTACCTGTCAGCAACAGTCAACACAGTCAACCTGATACCTGTGTTGGATTAGGAGGACATTAGGAGAATTTGTCGATAATGGACTATAAGAAATTTTTGCTGCATATTGGGTTTCTCTGTAATAGAGCTAAAGCTGGTGAATTCAAGGATACGGCTCATACAGAATATGATGCAGATATCCGTACCTTGGCGGAAACTGCCGGATTTGCGGCATTTGGTCGTGGTCATACAGCTGAAAGTATCCTTCACTATGGCTCTACTGCAAGTCATGTGAAAAAGACATCTTACCCGGCTCGAGAAATTCAGAAGAAGTCAACAGGAAGGAAGCGACCTTGCTTCCGTTATAATCGAGACAGGGGTTGTGATTTGTCGGAGGAGAAGTGTGGCTTTGGGCACTGGTGTTCTAATTCTTTTGCTAAAGCACATGGCAAACATAACTGTGTTAAGAACTGAACATTTCGGGGGGGGGGGGGGGGGGGGGGGGGGGGGGGGGGGGGGGGGGGGGGGGGGGGGGGGGGGGGGGGTGAACATGCAACGAGTGGTCAATGACATTAATCTTTTTCCGGACAGTATGGCTAATTGTCAAGACAATGTCAGTACCATAACCCCCACTCGTTCAAATTGTCACGAGATAGGGTTCAACTCGACAACAGGTCACTTGAGACGTGTGATACACCATGTGGATTGTGCTGATAATGATTCACTATTGGAGGAGTCTGAACACTGTGTTAGCAGAATTGGCAAGGACTGGACTGATTTCAATAGTGCTGAGAACAGTGTGCCTTATTTGTTTGATGATTTGATGAATAATATAGATATTGATAGTGATTGCACTACTCTTCCAGTTTCAGCTGAAGACCATGACTTTAATAGTTATACGCTTGATACAAGCCAAATTTCCACTTTGTGTGATACCAATATTGTCGGAAAAAATACCTGTAGGGTTACCACGGGGGGATGCTGTGAAACCACTCCCTCAGTCCCGACCCGCTGGATTGATGCAGCGGTTTTTTCCCCTCATTTGAATGTAGAGAACATCTTTGTTGATAACATTTATTTTAGGGTAGAATTCTATGAACCAGGACAGAGTTCTGTGTTATTCGATATATCCTGTGATTGTGTAGCTGGGATCTGTGCATGTACGCACTACATTGACGGCTCAATAAGTCAGCTTAAACCATGTAGGTTTTTTGTTGAATTGTTCCTGAGGGGGGCAGTCAACCCTGATTGGTCCTATATCCTGAAAGGTGTATGCTACGGGTTTGAAGTAATAGATCGCGATTGTAATTTATCTTATTCTGTAAAGATGAAGAAGATGCGTAATCCTGATTGCTACGATATAATAACTGATAAGCTTCGATCCGAAATTGATCAAGGCATTCTGAAGATAGTTGACATTGAGCCAATTTGCAGTCATAATGTTTTTTGCGTGCCCAAGGATGGCGGGGGGGGGGGGCAGAACTATTGTAGATTGTAGTCGTCCTAAGGACGCTTCTGTCTGTAAACACCACCTGTAAGAAATTTAAATATAATTCCGTTGATTCTGTGGCTGAGTGTCTCGAGCAAGGTGACTGGATGGCCACCGTTGATATCAAGGACGCCTATAGGGCAATCCCTATTCATCCTCGATCCAGAGCCAGACAAGGTCTTCTTTGGGTTTTTTCTGGGACCAAGACTTTTTTAACTGACACTAGATTATGCATGGGGCTGTCATCTAGCCCGTATATATTTCAGAGGATTTCTGATCTGATTGTGAGATGTGCCATCAGGGAGGGCGTGCTAAGGGTAGTTAATTATCTAGATGACTACTGCATTGTAGACAGCAGCCTAAGTGAGACAACTAGATCTCAGAGAGTTATAGTATTTATACTCAGGAGATTAGGATTCTACATCAGTTACAAGAAGTTGATTCCTCCCTCTATATCTATCAGATTTCTTGGGATAATTATTAATTCTATTACATTACAAATGATGCTTCCTAGTGACAAGCTACAGAAATTAGGCAGAATTCTCAAATACTTCCTCCATAGGCGAAAGGCCACCAGGAAGGAGCTTGAACGTCTGGGAGGTTTATTGGCCCACTGCGCTAAAGTAATTTGAGGGGGTAGAACCTTCACCAGACGAATATATGAACTAATGGGAACGGTAAAGAAAAGTTACTATAAGATTAGACTTAACAAAGGGTTTCAGGAGGACATTGACTGGTGGTTAAAGTTCGCGGGGACTTTTAACGGTGAAGCCCAGATGTTAGGGAAATTCGCTCCGACTTATGCCGTCTATACGGACGCCTCTCTATGGGGTTTTGGAGCTATATATCAGAATGATTGGCTAGCTGGCACCTTTAAAAGGGCTGATCGAGCACACCTAGATAGTTACCTGGATCACCACAAGGTGGATGCCCCTGACACTTTAAGTAATGCGCATATTAACACATTGGAGATGTGGGCTGTGTTTATGGCAGCGACCCGTTGGGCTGAATATTGGCGCAATTCCAAAGTGTTAGTTATCACAGACAGCACTACCGTTCTAGCTGCCATATGTACTGGCAGATCAAGATCACTGCCAGTGATGAATTTTTTGAGAAAGCTGTTTTGGATTCCAGTAGAGTTCAATTTCACAATCTCCGCTGCTTATATTGCGAGTAAAGACAACATGGTGTGCGATTGTTTGAGTAGGATAGATGATGATGTTAGCTCGATGAGGCTCATAGAGACAGGGATTCTTCACAGCATGTGTTGTGGCTTTAGGCTTAAAACCCCCTTTTCTTCTTTCAGAGGCGAACTGCTGCAGGACGAGCAGAGAGGGTTCCAGGCTATGTCATATGCTCATAATTCCTTGATTACTAGGAAAGCCCAAATTAATAGATATTTTGATTTTATACGATTATTTGCTGCCTCTCTAGCCCCCATTCCTTGCGACTCGGCACAGGCTGCTTTATATGCTACCTGGCTTGCTAGGACTCTAAAGTATAGGTCGATAATTAATTATCTTAGTGGCCTGAATAATTTTTTACGTGAAAACTCTTCACCCCTGCTAAATTATAAGACCTATATTCTTTCTAGTACCCTAAGAGGGATTCGTCGGGTGAGGGGAGATGAGGTTAGACAAGCGTTGCCAATGCTACCGGGTATGATCCTCTCAGTTTTTTCACTGTTAACACTTAATCCAGGTCATGTGGCGTGGAGGGCGGTTCTTCTTTGTTGCTTTAGGGTCTTGCTAAGGAAATGCCAAGTAACCTTGTCAGACTCCAATTTAAGGCGCCAGGACTTTGTGTTTTATGCCTGGGGCATGATTATTACCATACGTAAAACTAAAACAATTCAGTTTAGGCAAAGGAAGCTACAGATTCCCATTGCTAGGTGTCAGGACTCCATGGCTTTCCGTATCCCCCAGGGTTCTGGGTCCGCTCCTTTAACGTATAAAATATATGAGGAAACCCTTAAGACCTTCGTTGCTAGGGCAGGTTTTAACCCGGATGATATTTCCTCCCATTCCCTCCGGAGGGGGGGGTTGTACTTACCTTTCCATGTGTGGAGCGACCCTGGAGGAACTCAGGACTAGGGGGGATTGGTCATCCGATACCATTTTTGCCTACCTTCAAACTCCCATTACTAACCGCATAGTGCTCGACATGAGGGTATCTTCAGCACTAGATTCATTTGAGAGCTCTGTTGGATTGGGGGCCGTGCCATAGGGCGGTTTGGCTATATTTTCCTGTCAAAGAGAAAAATAAATTCTCTCAATCCATCCCAGCTCTTTCTCTTTCTTCTCCACCTCAGCTAGGATAAGTTTATAGTTAGTATATTTATATATGTGTATAAAATCATCGGTATGAGGTATCTCTTATTATTTCCTATTATTATTATGATCCGTTATTGTCCACTAACAGACCCAGATCTATTCACTGCGGCACTCATTTGCCTACGGTGGCACCGCCACCGGCAGTTCTTGGTACTGATTCCTCAGAAGTTGTATGGATCACTTGCTCTGAAAAGTTTTATTATTCGATGGGGCTATATTTTCCTGTCAAAGAGAAAAATAAACTCTCTCAATCCATCCCAGCTCTTTCTCTTTCTTCTCCACCTCAGCTAGGATAAGTTTATATATATATGTCTCGCTGTGAATGCAGTCTTTGTTTCCCACATGGTGCTAACTCACCTATGCTCTATAATTATTTTCACAAAGATAGATGTAGGCTTCCTCGGCACGCCAACAAGAAAGAGGTATTCATTAATTGTTAATTTAATTGTGCGGACAATAATAGTAACAAAGAGAATGAGTAGTATCAAGAAATATTTATTGGAGAACATAACCTGTGGGCAGATCTAGGCATCTTGTGACTGGAGAGCAGTATCGGTATCATGTATCATATCATGAGAAATAGTAATCAGTCAAGTCATAACATACCAATCATGAAGCAGGTAATATCTGGGAATGAGTAACATCAAATCAGTGTAATCAAGCAGTATCGTACAATGAATCAGGGTAATAGCAAATAAGAATGGTTAAATGGTTTTAGTGGTGAAGTCATGTTAGAGAAGGAGGAAAGGATGGAGCACAGGAGGCTTATCGAGACAAACCATCAGACCTCAACCCAACTAGTTACCGAGGGCTGATGGTACTGAGGAGATGAGTGAGGGGCCAAGGTAGGCCATCACTGCGCCTATGCACCAGGGGCGAGCTTCTTTTATGTCAAGAGTCATGCCTGCTGAGACGCAATTGAGGCAAGGGAAAGAAACTTTGTTAGACACGAGACTGTGAGTGGAGCTCCATCCAGTAAGAGGAAGGCGGGAGAAGAGAGAGAGGTGTTGTAGGCATGGTTATATTTCGACCAGGCAGCAGCAGGGCAGCAAGGTGAGAAGGGAGGGAGGGGACGTAGATATGTATGAGGTGAGGTTGTGATTTAGATCTAGTCTTAGATGATCTGATCGAGACGTAGAGGCCAGCTTTGGCAACAATAATATCTGAAGCGAGATGGGTGTGTGGGCCGAGTAGTGCAGATGGAGGGGGAGGTTATGTTACTCTGTCTCGCTAGGGTGAAGTAAGTTATGAGGAGAGCTGTTATGTACACCATGGCTTGATCACCAAAATGAAGTGAGATATAGGATTACAGAGTTAAACTCTTTAGGAGAGAGGGGGTTAGCTCGGGTAGGTATATGTGTCAAATTCTTAGCAAGACCTTTCTTGAGGAGGGTAACTGGATAAGCATTAAATGGTTGGAAATCTCCGACAGAGACCTCAACACAGTGAGATAGTTGGCGCCTGAACCTGGGGATTTCAATCGCGAGTTAAGGAAGACCATATAGGATAGGACATCATAGACCGAGATCTTCAGCGGGTCGACCTGGTGGCACCAGCAGAACTTCTGGTATGAGTGTAGATGGACCGCTTTGTTTGCCCAAATCCCTTTGGATAGAGCCGCTGAGAAAGCAGTGACTAGCCGGAGGTGCTGTGTCCGGTTGTAGCCTGGAAGATAGAAGCAGAAGAGTGACTATCTTCCAGCGAATCATATTATTTATTCAATTAGAGAGAAAAATCAACATTTTTCAACGAAAAGGAGACTAGGATAGGTTTTAACTGACGCTCAGGCCACTCGAGTAGTGCTGCATCGATATCTTGAGGATTATGTGGTAACCTGCTTATATTGTCTGCTAGGACCACGGCCTTCCTCTATTTATGTAAGATTGTAATGCTACAACTTTTCATCGCTGATATCAGCCATCTTTACCTCGCAAATGCCGAGAGGACTGGGTCCCTCCCTGTGCCTGATGCTAACACTTATTGGGACACAAGATTATCGGTATTGACTACTACATTGTAATTCCGAGGCTCATTAGGCAGTAAGTAAGTTAACGTGGTTATCAAGTTAAATGCTTCTAGCTGGTTTATATACTTAAGTCTCTGTACTATCTCAAGCGGATATTCTTGCGCGTATTAGGAAACCAGGGAGGAAGACCCTCCAGCTGTCAGTGTGGAGTCGCGCTCTATCACCCAATCAAGCACTGGTGTTATGTAACGAGGACAATTTGATTAAACGTGGCTGCAAACTTTAAGAACCACTCAATATCCTCAAGGATTTTTTCTGAGAAAGGGTGTTGACCAGCATTAGGAGAAAGCCTGATGGATGTGAGGACATGGTTCATGAATGTCCTAGCAGGCTTGACACATTTTGCAATGTGTTGCATTTTCCCCACTATGATCTGTAATTGCTTCTTTGAAGCGACTCGTTTCGCTTTCCAGGCCCGGTACTCCATAAGAACCTCAGAGAGCTTTTAGGCTGGAATGGTTACAGTTAGGTTGTTAGCATCGATGAGGAAACCTAACCATATTAGCTTGTCAACAGGAGGGGTACATTTTTGGGGATCAAGTACTAATACCAGATGGGAGGTAATATCGAGAAAGGCATTATATGCTTCGACAGCCTTAGATTTTGTTTTCTCGACCCCAATGAAATCATTGAGATAACACAAGCAGAAATAGCCTTTTTGCCTCATCAGACAGACTACCGCATGTGTAGTCCTTGTGCAAGTCAATGCAGACGTGCAGCAGCCAAATAGCGGAGTTATATCGATAAATAAATGATCATCTAATGCGGTAGGTACCAAGCAGGGGGGCTGAAAGCTGGCAAACCCTTAACTGTCGGTAAGCTCGGGCGAGGTCTGCTGCCCACAAGAACGAGGAATTACCTGTTATAACTAAGCGATCAGAAAGGGGGTGGGGGTTATTGAAGGGAGGGAAAAAGAAAAGGGTCTACCTTGGTAGAAACCTTTCTTAATCCCCGAGTTAACACTAGCGCCTAAAGCGCCTGTCACACCATACCGGACTGAGTACCGGAGACCACCGGACAAAGAATTGTCTAGTCCGGTGCTCTCTGGTACACAAAATGTATCGAAGTGTATCGAAATAGAGAGTAATTGTGTCAATTGCCGCCGGGCGACCGGACAAGTACTGTAAATGTACCATACAACTACCGGACGAGAACCGGACGAGAACCGGACGAGAACCGAACGAGAACCAGACACATAACGGATGGGTACTGGACATCTACCGGACAAAACGGTCAAATCGGACACCAATGGATGGGTACCGGACATGTACGGATTGGTACCAGGCATATACCAGACAAACCGGATACCAACCGGGCATGTCAGTCCGGCGGTGTCCGGTAGAAGTTTTGTGAATGTTCAAAACTTGTACCGGACACCGCCGGACACCACCGGATGGGTATCGGACATGTACCGGAGATCGCCGTACAGTACCGGACAGTGTCCGGTTCTCGTCCGGTTCCCCAGTCCGGTAAGGTGTGACTGGGCCTTAACAGGAAACTGAGATCAATTATCACCCATCTTTCAACTGAGTATTTATTAGGCCTAGTCATGACAGGGGATGAAAGGAGGAGCAGAAGAAGGTCCCAGCATTGCACGATGATTACACTTTTTCTTAATAAACGGCGCTATGTGTCGCGCTAACTAGTGATGGTGGGCATGGTTTTTCAAGGTCGGGGTGGGAGGGAAGCTTGTAGTATAGTCTAATGGCCACCGAAATTCAAGATGGTCTACCAAGGAAATGTCTGGGTACTCAGCTAGCATCGCTCTCCAATTAGTAACATTCAATCCTGAGGGGACTTTTGCTTTTAAGTAATTGGGGAGTCCTGTGACTCTTACTGCGGCGAAAATATCTAGATAAAACTGGTAATCTTGAAAACAGTGGGTGTCAGCTACCGGCCAAAACGACAACAAGGTATTACTATACTCTACTGGGGATGGAGGGGCGTATGCTTCAGCTGCCGAGCCAGGAGTGGGGTGATCAATGTGATATATGCGTAATAGACGTCTAGACGTCTAGACGTCTTGACACATCTGTAATATATGCAAATGAGATGAGGTCACATGACTAAGTGTGCTGGAGGTCTAGACCCCCGGACGGGGAATAAAGCATTCAATATCCAGAAGTCAAAGTGTTCAGATGTCGTACTTTCACAATCAAGGAAGACAAAACCTGGATCGAAACACTCATACAGGAATTCAATCGGTAAATCATGTTCATTAACAACGTGCAACAAATTATAATCTTTATCTTCAAGCAATACAGGATTATCAATGCTCAGAGCTGATGGTAGATAGTTAATTGGTATAGGTGATGTGTCAGTAAACTCAATATCTGAGAGAACCGGTATGGAAGCTGCTACCGAAGGCGAGTGCCTGACAGAGAGGGACTGGGCCGATGCCCCAGTGAGCGCGGTCAGCAGGGTGGGGGGAGGGGGTTTAGGGAAGTGGCTGTCAAGCATTTAGCGAGTTTCGGCTCAGGAAGGTGTTAGGCCACTGATTTGGGCAACCAATTAGGAATGTCAACAGTGCTGGCCACAGGGGGAGGGGCAGTCAACTGCGGATAGGCGACTAAGGCGGGAAACAACCCGGGAGTCTCAACAGAACTGACTTCTGAGGTGGAACCTGTAGACGATTGAGGCGGGCTTCCTTGTCTAGAAAGCGTCGCTGCTTTAGACAATCCTGCTTGCGGCGCAACAGAAGCCTTTTGTAGTGGAGTGCACACCACGCACAGTTGTGAATGAAGCAGCCTGGAAGGATGCCATGTGACTCGGTAACTCCACAGTCGTCCCCCCAGTTCCACTTGTGGCAGGGATGACCATTCACTTCTTTCGAGTAGTCATCGTGGGGGTTGATCGGTTGACCTGAGGGTTGTTGTGACGACACCGGTGGGGCCCCCTTGCACGGCTGCATGGGGCAGGGCAGCCTGCCGAGTGGAGGCGGACTGGAATTTGGAAAGCACAATGTTGAAATGCTGCATGGGACTGCTTAATGGATGCCGAACAGATATCACGTTGCAGATCTTTGATCGCAGCTTCGTTGGACCAGCCATTCTTTATCCTCCCATTCGCCAGCTGCTTGAACACTTTTTCCAACCACCGTCGGCAGGTAGGCCAGTGCCAGGTCTCCGCGGGTTCGGCCATATCTTCTTCATGTTGAGTCAGGGTGGGAAGCCAAGCCGTGGGCAGGGAAGGGTGAGCCCCAAGCCTCTTCAGCGCACCGAAGTACTCAGGCCAGGTTGCCTCCCCCATTTGTATCGGCCTAAAAGCATCCCCCTATGTAATACACAAGTGTGGTTGTAATGAGGTACCTGGCTGCTTCTTGAAGGCTGCTGACCCATCTAACAGCAATTCCGCAAGTGCCAAAGCTGTCTGGTGAGCATGAGCCGCAGGTGTCATTGTTGTTGGTGTCGGTGTCTCATCCACTCAGGGGACCGGTGAAGCGACCAGCCTGGTAGGGGGTGGAGCCAGCCTGAGCGGCGATGGGAACTGGCACCGGGCGCCTGACCATAGTCGGGGAAACTTCTTGAGGCACCTGCTGGATATCCGTACCTACCCGCGGCCGGCCTCCTTGAGGGGGGGGGGGGGGGCACCATTGGGGGGAGCACTACCGGTGGGCCCAGTGGAGACACAAGGGGGCGGGGCCAGAAGGCGTGACATCGGAGAACCCTGCATTCCAAGTCGGCCACGCGCACCGCCAGCTCCCTATTCCTTAGTAGGTTCTCTCTTTGCATTTCGCAAAGCATCATAGTATCCGGGTCTGGCAGGTCCGGACTGGCCGAAGTTGATGTGACTGGCTGGGGCCGAATGGCAGGCACCGGGCTCGCAAGGGTTGGGGGCATTTCCAACCGAGTAACTTTCCATATTGCCACCAAACTTTCTTTTACACTGAGGGGAGGGTGTCCCCTCTTTTTCTTCTTTGGCGGCATACTGAACAGAAACACGCACTTATGGTGCTGTCACATTACGATGCTTCTCGCCAATGCGTGTCGATGTATGTGATTTTTTGGCACAAAGTCGGGATACGTCAGGAAGCATTAGGCACGCATTAGGCACGCGTTGGTATTCGTTGATCTACGGCAATTGTCAGCGACGGTCGGCGGCGCGTGTCAGTGAATCGGCAAAGTTTTGTGCTTGTGCAAAACTTTCGACATGCGATGACACGCGGGTGGCAAAGTTATGGCAACATGAGGGGTGCGTCGAGATACGTTAGACACACTGGAATAACGTTATGTGAACGCTATGCACACGCCGTGTGTGTGAGGCTCGTTCCCGCATGTTGCGCCAAACTGTTGTTTTGTTTGTTTGTTGTTGTTTTGCATCCTGGCAGCATCTAAGGTCATGCGCCAAACTTTTTTAGTTTTTTTCCTCACGCGTCGATATACCTTACCACAACGTCGGCCGCACGCTACCAACACGTTGCGCTGACATCAAACTTGTTCCTACCGCGCCGAAAAGTTTGACGCGCGTCAACTTTTTTGCACGTTGGCGGTGCACCGGCGAGAAGCGTCGTAATGTGACAGGGCCATTAGGAGCACAAGAGTGGGTAGTGGCATGTAGAGTGAAACGACTGGCACGGGCAGTTGAGAGCAGGAAAGTGAAGCGAGGAAGTGCGTCATGTGAGGAGAGTAGTGTGCGAGAGAGAAAATAGTGCAGAAAAATAGTGCGCGTGTCCACCTTCGTAAATTATATATGTTTACACGCCAACACACGTAATGCCACTGTATTCATGAAGCCTCTCTTCTTCAGGTATAGTTCAGAAATGCCACTGAGGAGATTCCCAATTCCACCTGTTCTATGGAGGTGGTGTGTTTAATGAGGATTTAGGTAGTCATCTCCAGGTGTTCTCTGGAGCAGCTCTGTTGGATGATACGGGGTTACCCAGGTGAGATGGATGAGTACCAGGTTGTTGTGCACAGGTATCACATATATCTTACCTGCCGCGTACACTGGTCCCTGCTGCTGGAATGTGCTAAGCATGTACAGGTGCGCGGCTCATACTCTGCGAAAGATCGTATCATAGAGAATGCCCTAAGATCTGCATAGCAAGTTGAAATATTAAATAGAAATACCATAGCCGATATAAAAGTGGACCAGAGTTTTGGAAGACCATTTGGGAAAGATTTATTTGATTTATATTCCTTAATTAACCAGGGGAAATTTCAACTGTCGGTAATTGGTCTTCCTTATTCAACACCCGTCCTGATAAGACCTTAGATGTTGCCAGGACTTTAAAATCCAACAACCAACAACAACCTTATTCCACTTCTCCTTGCCCTATCCTAGTAATGTCAGAACAATGTGTATGAGTGGGATATCGGGTCATGGTACCAGCGGTCTGGTCTGCCAGTGAGGCAGCACTATAAAGTTGTCACGAGTACACACTGTCACAAGTCGGTACCCCTGCTGATATGACTTTACATGTTGCCAGGACATAAAACTCCAACAACCAACCAATCATCCGCCATCCCGTCCATCATATGGCCTATCTGCTGCCAGAACGAGGCTGTCACACGAGATGACAGATCGGCGCCTGCCTGCAACTGCTGCAGCGCAATCTGTTCAGCATTAAGATTAGATCAGCTGGGAACCTAGATGAAGAGCTCAGGACATAGGGACTAAGCCATTTCATCTAGTGATGCTTAGGCAGTAAAGATTGCACTGGCATTGAACTGCATACATCATACAGGTTGTTGAAGATGTGCGAAATGCTTAAAGTTGCATAGTCCGATGGTTTTGAGTTTCTGTCATTTTCTGAGATAAATATAATTAGTGGGGGGCCATGCATGGGTATTTTTCTCTTTTCATTTCAAATTGATGCAAAAGTTTCGTTTTCAGTACCAATTTGATGGTAGGGGTCTATAGAACAATTTTGGTTCGAGTGTCAAGCTCTCAGATAAAAAAATTCAAAATGGCTGCCAAAATCAAAGATCGCTGCCAATTTCATATTTTGTTTGCATTACGCCTCATAACTTTTGTCGTATGGAACCTAGAATGATGATTTTGGTGTCTATATATGGGTTTTCATGTATGAGTAATTGAATAAAAATTAAATAAACATGATTGGAATATATCTTATATGGTATTTCATACCAATGAGACAATAAATACAAAATGTGACGATACAAATGGGGTATTTTTTCTGGGTGTCTTTCCAGGTTGTTTCTGAGATGGCTGGGGCAACGATATGGCAGTTGTGTATTTTGTGCCAAAAGCAAACTGAGGAAGTGCTTGTTTGTCCTCTTGCGAATCCAGTCGCCAGTCATAGAGAGGAAGCCTACCGAGAAATCACCAGGCTCGCGAGTCAGTTCAGCGCAATTGGTGCTGCTCCCCACCCAGACATAGAACTTCCAGATGAAGAATCCATGCAGAAGAATCATGCATCCTGGCATAACTCTTGAGGTCAACATCACAGGGCATCAGCACTTGACCATGCAAAAAAATGTCATAATGAAGGACTGACTCCTGTAAGAAAAAGATCCCGGCGGAGTAATGCAGCTGTTAATCGTAATCTGTGTATCTTCTGTGGTGATGAAACAAATGAAGCAGACCATTCTTTCCAGAAGGTTAAACTCACCCAACAGATATATGATAAGGCAGTCATGCTGGGGGAAGAGCATATTGTGGCACTCCTTGCTGAAGGCGATCTGGTCGCCATTGAAGCCAAGTACCATCAGAATTGCTACACAGGGTTCAATCGCCGTTATGATGTGATTTGTAAACAAGACAGAGCTAGCGAAAATCTTGAGGCCGCAACAGAAAATGAATTGCTCCAATTTATAAAGGAGGTCATAGAATTGTTGCATTGCAAGATCTGACAGATATGATGACCGAGAGATTAGAACAACATGGAATCCAGAAGACTGTGAACGGGACACGCCTAAAGGATAGAGTCCTGGAACACGTCCCGAATTTGACAGAGGAGAAAGGTATCCGAGACCGAGTTTTCATCGTTTGTTCGAAGACGGCTAGAAGGATCATATCAGATGCAACTCAAACACCAGATGAGGAAGCACGTACATTACTAATGGCAGCATCGATTCTCCATAAAGCTGTTTTTGATCATGACACTACATTCAAGTTTGATGGTTCATTTCCCAATGGTTGCAAAGAATCATCTGTTCCACATCGTATAAAGTATTTCTTCCGTCAACTACTCGCAGGACCCAAATCATCGCCAGAACAAGAGAATTCCAGGAAGATCCTCTCTGTGAGTCAGTTGGCCATGCTAATTATAACTTCTCTTTCAACAAACTTGAATTGTGAGCCTCCACTGGCAGTGTTCCTGGCCCTCAAATTGCATTCCGAAACAAGAAGCAAGAAGTTGGTAGAACTACTACATAAATATGCTCTGAGTGTGTCATATAAGAAAGTCCTCAGCATTGAAACTAGATTTGCACAGGCTATTGCAGATAATAGAAGGAACAATGCTGATATAGTCTGTCCTACAAATTTGCATCACCACATTTTCACAGTTGCAGCCCTGGATAACTTGGATCACAATCCCACATCACGCACTGCAAGCTCATCGTTCCATGGAATTGGTATTTCAATATTTCAGTTTCCTTCATCACAGACGCCTGGGTTGGACCAAGAATGTCTACGAATCAACGCACAGCAAAGAGGAGCACGCATCAGTGAACCCATCCTGCCTCGTTCGTATACATTTGTACCACCTGTGGGCCGAAATCTTGTCACCCAACCTCAGGTAAAAGATGTGCAACCAGTGGCAACAAGTTCATTCGATGAGGAGAAACAGCACGACCAGGCATGGATGACTGCAGTACATGACACCCTATATGTGGATTCTGATACAGAAAAACACACTCCAGCGATGTGGTCTTCATACCATGTTGCACGATCAGATACTGTTGGACAACCAGAAAAAGGCATTGAAGCCCTCCTGCCACTTTTCCATGAAAAAGCTGCCACTCCAGAAATGATTCGACATGGAATGGAACTGGTGAAAAAAACAACTGAGCACTTCAACCCACACCAAGTCCCTGTGTTGGTAGTGGACTAACCACTCTATGACCTAGCAAAAATAATGCAGTGGACCTTCCCTGACATCTTCGGGGAAGACAAGTTTCCGGTTATGCTAGGTGGGCTCCACATTGAAATGGCTTTGTGGAGCACCATGGGAGATCTTCTGCGTGGGTCTGGATGGCCTGAAACCGTGAAAAAAGCTGGGCTACTGAAGACAGAAGCAGCAGCCACAGCTTTTCTGAAAGCATCCAATGTAATGAGAACAAGATATGCCCATCAAGTTACTGTTATGGTACTCGACAGCCTTCTGAAGCGAGCCTACGAAGACAGTGGGACCGAGATGGCTCTTGAGGATTGGGTAGCTTCTGAACAGAGTCCAACATTAAAGTTCTTGCTACTCGTACACAAGTACCAACAGATCATATTCATGTTCATCCGGGCACAGCGGGAACGGAAGTTAGAACTCATGGTCACTACCCTGTGGAAGCTTGTGCCCCTGTTCTTTGCTCTCGATCACCAGAATTATGCCAGGTGGATTCCAATCTTTATCCGAGACCTGGAAGTTCTACCAGATAGCATCCAAGTAGAGTTTTAGAAGGGACACTGGACAATAACTCGAAGCAATCACCGTTTCTCATCCTTACCCATTGATCAAGCACACAAGCACACGAGCAAGCCAACAAAAGGGTGAAAGGAGTTGGTGGCATTATCGGTCTCACAGAGAACCCGGACATGCTGGAACGCTGGATCGTGACTGGGCCGGAAATCAGCCGTGTCGTTGAGGAGTTTACTGGTGCAAATGATAATGATGATGATGAAGAACTTCCTCATCATGAGGAAGGATATGCATCTCAGCAACGATTTCTACGCCATGCCAAAGACCTGATGGAGGTGTTGCTGAGCAATGGGAATCCTTTTGAGGAGCACAGTGGAGACCTGGTTACATTAGACAAGGTGTCTGCGGCTGCTGCCGTATCTGTCCATAAAGTTGAGTGTATAGGACAAGAGCAGTACAACAACTTCAGACAGAGTGTGCTTGACCCAAATGACACACCTCTGACAGCACCTATCAGGCGAAACAACTTACTGTTGTTCCATGAGAAGAAAACACAAAAGAAGTCAGCAATTAAGCTGAAAATGCAGCACTTCAAACGTCATGCAGAGCAATATGGGCAAGCTTTTCTTGTACTAGACAGCCGCGGGGGGGATTTGGAGGAGTTTTTTTCATCACGAATCTTCCCCATACCCACCTGCATTGTCATCCGAAGGGTCCCTCAACTCTTGTACCAAGTCAGATTTGTTGGAATATATCACAGAAGCCTGTACAAGTAGCACCATTTCTGTCGATGAGGAGCTAGTAGCGCCAGATGTTTACGACTTCATTATTATTGATGGTGGAGTACTGATACAGACACTTCCTGGTACAACTGTCCAAGGCAAGACCTTTGATTCATATTTCGACAAGGTATTCTGCCCAAGAATTCGCCACGACTTGAAGCGATCGACAAGAGTAGATATTGTCTGGGACCAGTATCGTGCACTGGCAATCAAAGGAGGCACAAGGGAAAAATGAGGAACAGGCATCCAACAACGCATATCTGGTACTGCCAAAATCCCAGGCAATTGGCAGAATTTTCTGGCGAACGTTGATAACAAGAAGGAACTGTTCTCATCCCTGTCAAAAAAGATAACAGAAGAACATTTCCGAGATGACAAGAATGTCTACATCCCTGCAGGTGATCAAGTCCACCATGTTGGAAACAATCCACCAATGGATCAATGCAACCATGAGGAAGCTGATACTAACATGATGTATATAGGTTAATTTGGTTAATTTGTTAGCCATTTTCTTATTAAATGTATTGTTCAAGGAGGTTTTCAAGCAATTGACTAAGCAGTTACTCAGAAGTAGGACTCAATATAAGAGAAGATATGCTCCAATCATGTTTATTTTATTTTTATTCAATTACTCATACATGCAAACCTAGGTATAGAGACCAAAATCATCATTCTAGGTTCAATAGTACAAAAGTTATGAGGCGTAATGCGAAAAAAAGCTTGAAATAGACAGCCAACTTGGTTTTTGGTGGCCATTTTGTTTTTTTTAATCTGAGAGTTTGACACTCGAACCAAAATGGTTCTATAGACCCCTACCTTCAAATTGGTACTGAAAACGAAACTTTTGCATCAATTTGAAATGACTGAGTGCCCGGGCACCCCACTAAATCGGTTGATCATTATAATCTACCTTACTTTAATTTGAAGGAACTTATATTTTACATGGCTAGCTTTTGAGATATTTGAAGTGCAAACATGACAAATTAATGTTGGTGAGTGTGCCCAAATTCTGAGGACATAGACTTCTGCAGTAACGGGTTCTATTAAATTATCTCAGTAGCCCTCGATATGCGGTGATAAATGTTTAGTAAGTACACCAGTATCTAAGTTAGATATGTAGAATCAAATGTAGATAATGGCTTTAGATTTGAAAATTTCCTATTTTCATCAGGACTGTGCAGCTTTAAAATAGCTCATCACTTAAAGTTGCATAGTCAGATGGTTTAGAGTTTCTGTCATTTTCTGAGATAAATACATTAGATTGATCGCTATAGACTACCTTACTTTAGTTTGATATCATTTTTATTTTAGATGATTAACTTTGGAGATATTTGAAGTAGAACCACGCAAAATTTATGTTCCCAAGCATGCAAAAAATCTGACACCATAGGCGTCTGCAGTAACAGGTTCTCTTAAATTGCATCTCTATTCCCTTCAGTGTGATGACAAATGTTTAATAAGTGCACCAGTATCTAAGTTAGATATGTAGAATCAAATCTAGATAACTGTTTTGGTTTTGAAAATTTAATATTTTCATCGGACTATGCAGCTTTAGCAATTGGTCTTCCTCATTCCACCACTCCTTGCCCTAGCCCAGTACTGCCGGGACTCAGGCTAGGCTGTGACAAAGACCCTATAATACTAAGCCGGCTCACTCAGCCTGTACTGTGTAATCAAAGTGTTCAAACCCACCACTTGGTGTGCTGGCTATTCTCTTGGTTAAACAGATGCTATATTATATGTATAAATGTATATATGAATGTGAAAGATGTGTGATGATGGTGATGATGATGATGATGCTGATGATGATGTGTATTTGTTCATAGCAATTTCATATTGATGTGTATTCATATTTACCTGTCTCATGTATAATATAATTGTATGTGTTTACATGTGAAACACCAACCAGCAGCTGGGTTGATCAAACCCACCACAAGGTGGCACTGCAAAATTTACATTACCATGGGAGAGATAGGGAGTGAGCCGTCTTAGTATTATAGGGTCTTAGGCTGTGACAAGAATACATTTGAAAGCTTTATTCAGCTGAACAAGGTTGGTTGGTTCTCTAGAGCCCATTGATTTTTGTATCATCGGCTATTGGACATCAAACATATGGTCATTCTGACATATATCTTTGTAGGAAATCCGCTGCTACCACATAGGCTACTCTTTCTGATAAGCAGCAAGGGGTCTTTTTATACACTTTCCCACAAAGCAGTTGTGGACCACTGGTTGAAACGGAAGGCTAGCCGAAGTGTGGACTGATGTACACCTGTTCTGTGTGTGAAGTTATCCATGGCCCCTCTGATGTGGACAAGGACTCTCAGGTGTCATAGTAGCCATCACGTGGTATGGCGATGGTGGGGAGCATATCGGTTTACACCGGAGTCACTGACCCACATGTTGACACCAGCTATACAGGACAATATGGCGGCAGCTGTATAACAGACTACACTGGCAGTTGCATAACAGACTACACTGGCAGTTGTATAGCAGGCTACAGTTATGGCTGACTAGCAGACTACACTGGTAATTGTATAGCAGACTACACTAGCAGTTTTATAACAGACTACACTGGCAGCTCCATAGAAGACTACACTGGCAGTTGCATAGCAGACTATATAGTTATGCCTGACTAGCTTTAGTTAACTTTTGTCAGCAACTCGGGTGACCCGAGTCGCCCTGGTCGTGATAATCGAATACGGCCTACAGGTCCACAATCTCTTATCCAAAATTCTGAAACACGAAAAGCTCTGAAAAGCGAAATATGTCTACAGCATATAAATAAACTGATACTATTTATAGTTTTTATTTCTTACAGTTACTTGGTATATTCATGTTTCTCTTTAGAAAAATTAATCTTTAATTATGGTTCATTTGAAGATGTCTATATGCTTAAGTTTTACCAAATGTTTTTGTTGGAAATAAAATGTAGTAGATTATGTATTGTGCATAATTATCCCCTTATTTCAATTATCAGAATATTACTTTATAAATAAACTGTAATAGTTTGTGTAGTCTTTATTTGTTCCACTTAATGTGAGTGTTAATAAGTATAATACTTTATCAATACACTATAATACTATTTGTAGGGCAGAGCAGAAGGGATGGCCGAATGAGTTGAGCATCCGTCTCCTGTTTTGGGAGATCAGGGGATCTGCCGAACCCATGAGTTTGTAGGTTCGAATCCTGGTCGAGTCAAACCAATGACTTCAACATTGTATACTTGTTGCTTCCTAGCCAGTCGCTCAGCATTATTAGGATGGGGCAAGGACTACTTTGATCAGTGTCAGGATAATGTGACTGAGTGGGATATCAGGTCATGGTGCTGGCGGCCTGATTTCCCAGTGGGGCAGCACTATAAAGTCACCATGAGTGGGCACTGTCACAAGTCGGTACCCATCCTGATATGACCTTAGATGTTGCTAGGACCTAAAACAACAAACAAACAAAACTATTTGTAGGCTTCATTTATCAAATTTCCTGGGAATAGTCATGTATTTCTCTGCAGAAATTGTAATGTATTTAAGTTTTTATGGTTTGTAAGTATCTCATTATTTAATTGATCAACATATTACTCTATAAATAAACTGCAATAGCATTTGTAGTATTTAGTGTGACTATTCATCGCTTTTTACTGCAGTATTAATGTTTGAATACTACCTTTATTCTGGAATCAAAACAAAAATTCTGAATTCCAAAATACAACCTGCCCTAAGGATTTCGGAGGAGGAATTATTTACCTGAATCATGACTGAGAGGGATGGGGGGGGGGGGGAGAGCGGGACGTAGCTCAGGTGGTAGAGTATCCACCTGTGAAAGTGTGGGTCATCCTATTGATCCTGCTCAGTAGACACATTTGCAGTTTGGGTTATTTCCTGTTCCAACCAGTGGTCCACAACTGGTTGGTTCATCAAAGGCTGTGGTATGTGCTGTCTTGTCTGTGGGGAAGTGCATATAAAAGACCCCTCATTTATCGGAAAGAGTAGCCTATGTGGCAGCAGCGGGTTTGCTCCAAAGAAATATGTCAGAATAACCATATGATTGACGTCCAATAGCCGATGATACGAAAATCAATCTGCTCTAGAGGCATCATTAAATAAAAGAAGCGTTACTGAGATGGATGGCTGGTGCAAGCGCTTTGTACCTTATTACACTGACTGGAGTGAAGAGAGTAGTTAACAGCAGGCACCCCACGTGGTACAATGATAGGACGCTATCGTAAACATTCCTTCTCTACCTCCACTTGTCAAGATAGGAGAGTGGGGATAAATGATGAGTTGCTGTCACTAGCCGCATTGCCAATCATACTTATTAAGCATAACTTGACAGTGACCGTCAGACGTAAACCACCACGCTTCTGACAGTCCACGATAAGGCATAGTGGTCACACTGACAGCAGCTATTCGTCTTAGCGCTATGACCTTTGTCAATGGGACATTTCTAATCTGACCTTCCGTGACCTGAGGGATCTGTCTAATGTGCGGAGTGGCCGTTGATGTTTGGTGCATAAATGAGTCCACTAATTGCCCATTAAGCATCGCTCATTAAGCATTGCCAATCAGAGTCATCATCACTGACTCACCTTGCCAAATGATGTCGTCCTGGGTGCCATCCATGCTCCTTCGGGGGGGTATCGCGATTATAAGGCGACCTCAGAATAGAATATTATTTTGGTTGTAAATTTCCTCGAAGTATAAGTAGACACTTGGTTGGATAGATATTTATGTATACCTATGATGTTTGGAATGTAGGCCTGTGCTGGGGCTGCTAGGTTGGTTGGTTGTTGGAGTTTTGCATCCTGGCAACAACTAAGGTCATACATATCAGGATGGGTACCGTCTTGTGACAGTACTCACCCGAGGGCGATTTAATAGTGCTGCCCCACTAGGAAATCAGGCAACCGGCGACAGACCCAGTACTCCACTCAGTCACATTATCCTGACTCTGAGCTAAACAGTCCTTGTCCTACCCAAAAAATTCCGAGCTCCAAGCTTGGAAGCGACATGAATCAGTTTTGTAATTCATTGGTTTGACTCGACCGGGAACTGAACTCCCGACCTCCCTCACTCGAGGCCCGCGCTGTACCGATTAGGCCACCACGCCCGGTCGGGCCGCTAGGGAAAGCTCATATAGGTGGTGAGTGAAGCACATGCGCATCGGCTGACTTAATGCTGATTGACAGGACTAACTGACAGGTACGACCGGTGGCTCCTACCCCCACACCTTACAGTTACAACTAGAGAGTCTGATACAAATACACAATTTATGAAAACCAAAACATGTAGCTGTATTTAATCCTCTATATCCAGCAGAGATACTGATGTACTTAGTAAGTATTTAGTGTTGTATTGAAGGAATACTAAAGTCAATTTAATAAAAATCTGTCACTGGGGCCTTAGAGAAAAGATTCACCCGGTACTTGTAGTACACGGCTGAACGACAACGTAGTGTAAATATGGGCAAAAATAGCTTTAGTATGGAACAGGAAGTAGAATGCCTGGCTCCAATATCAAATGGATACTTATATCGGCTCAGAGTTGGTGAAATGGGAGAGAATGCAAAAAGACAAGATAGCGGCCATAGAACGCCGTCAATTTCACTTTTAAATCTTATTAAGCTAGATGTTTTATTATATTTTTCAACTCAAAGGTAGCGGGGAAATATGAAGACATCTACAAAGAATGAATGTTGCTTCTTAGATTGTGAAATTAGGCTCTCATTTCATTAACCCACTTTTTCGACCGTTTTTATATAGGGCTGGTCTTCACCAGTGTACTGCGAGTACCGGGTTAATCCTTTATCTAGTGGAGCCTATAATGTCCAGCATTTCAACATGCACACCAAAATTAGTTAGTAAGCATTTGCTGCTGCATAGAATGGAATGCCAAGTTAAAGCCAATGGTAGTCTACTCTGCTACTGTTGCCTGTTGATTATGATTAAACACGATAATAATATATATATATATAAATGTGCCTACATCAAAAGGAGAAACAAGCGGAGATGGGATGGACAATCTTTATTGCTTGTCTGGCTAGCAATTATATGCCTACCGGTTAAAGTTTGAAAGCTGGCCGAAGACTGACCAATATGGAGGGCCGGCGTCCGAACCCGCCGTTTTGGCGCCCCTGCAGGGCAGGTCCGGGCTAACAACTAAGGCATTGATTGGACAATATTGGAATAATTAATATTACAGAACGATAATATTAATAAGTACTTTAACTCCGGCATTTATATACACATAATATATATTATACTCCTTATAAATGTGCCTACATCAAAAGGAGAAACAAGCAGAGATGGGATGGACAATCTTTATTGCTTGTCTGGCTAGCAATGATATGCCAAAGGAGGCGCAATATGGAGGGCCGGCATCCAAACCTGCCGTTTTGGCACCCCTGCCGGCAGGTCCGGGCTAACAACTAAGGCATTGATTGGACAATATTGGAATAATTAATATTACAGAACGATAATATTAATAAGTACTTTAACTCCGGCATTTATATATGCATAATATATATTATACTCCTTATATATATATATCGCAATGCGCCCCTATGCATAATGGCCGTATTACTAGTATTGACATAATATAATTAATAAATAGGATAAGTATTAATATCAATATCAATATCAATACCACTAGTAATACGACAAAATATCATTATTAAAGTTGCATAGTCTGATGGTTTTGAATTTCTGTATATTTTCTGAGATAAATATATTAGATCGATCACTAGGATCTACTTTACATTAGTTCAAAGTTACTTTTATTTTAAATGGTAAACTTTTGAGATATTTTGAGTGCAAACATGGAAAATTAGTGTTGGCAAGCTTGCCAAAATTCTGACACCATAGACTTCTGCAGTAACAGCTTCTGTTAAATTGACTCAGTATTGCCTTCTATGCAGAAACAAATGCTTAATTAGTGCATCAGCATCTAAGTTAGATATGTAGAATCAAATCTAAATAATTATTTTGGTTTTGAAAATGTTATGCTTCATCGGACTACGCAGCTTTAATACCATTACCACATTCAGTTGTATTAAATGCAGTGTCAGTATTTAAAATACAAATGGTATTAATAGAGCGGAGGGAAGAATTATTGGCAGTAATACTTATGCTATTTCAGTAATAAAGAAATATAACAATTTCCGATAGTAATATTGAAATATATCGTTATAGGCATTTTAGCAATCATGGTCGTAACAACATCAGTTTTAACTATGGCTTAGCAATTGTAATCACTATTTCCATGCTCTTCTTTCTCTGTCGTTGTAATCACTGGGGGCGTGGTGGCCGAATCGGTAGAGCTCTGGCGTCACCAGCGGGAGATCGGGAGTTTGGCTCCTGGTCGAATCAAACTGATGACTTATAAAATTGATACTTCTAACTTCCTACCTAGCGTTCAGCATAAATAGGATAGGGCCAGGACTGGTTAGCTCACTGTAAGGATAATGTGACTGAGTGGGATATTGGGTCATGGTGCCAGCGGCATAATTTCCCATTGGGGTAGCACTTTAAAGTTGCCATGAGTGCGCATTGTCACGAGTCAGTGCCCGTCTTGATATGACCTTAGATGTTGCCAGGACGTAAAACATCAACAGCTAACCAACCAACCAACATTTTAGCAATTATTGTAGTAACAACATGAGTTTTTACTGAATGCTGTTTACTATTACTACTATGGCTCAGCGATATTTCTCTGTGGCTGTAATGAGGAAGTTGTTATCGAGGATTGCAAAGGAAATCTCAGTGCCACTTACAGATAAGATCTGTGACTGAACGCAGTGAAGATGAGCTAAAAAGAGAATGGTGGCGTCTGGCTATTGTCAGGAGTACTGGTGGTATTGCCGCCAAGGGGATTGATTAATGGAGAGGTGCCAAGTCTCCCGATTTAGTGGGAGATTTCCCTAAAATATAGTAAAATAACCTACATAATCCCACATCTCCAACCATGCCTTTCCAATCACACATTCCCAACAATGCCTTCCCAAATCTCTCAATTTCCTACTTTAAAATTTCAATCTCCCGATTTCAGCTTTAAAAAAAATTTTTTTTTTTAGTTAAGGCATTTTCTTTTATCAAAATGCACCCAGAATGCGCCATTTTCTATCACTTTTTTCACAATTTTTCGGCGATTGCACATCCCACACATTTGACATTTTAATATCTAATCTAATCTAATTTTAATGTCTAATCAATGGTGATGTAAACATCAGCCTTTAATGTGCTGAAAGTGTATGTTTCTTAGCTCAAAATGCTTAATTATGGAGAGTTGTGTCTTAAACATATTCAATATATTATTATATTGCACCCATCTATCCATGTTTGTGCCAAATTGTTATGTATTTTTTATTCATTTTGAATAAAATCGAAGTTTTTCCCTATGCGTATCGGCAAACTCAATGGCCCTTTTCAGCGCATGCGCACTCGGAACGGTGATCTCGTCTGTCTATGTATTATCGAAACCTGCCTACTCACACTACGCTATTAATGGCGCCCTCTAGATGTCAGGGGCCAGGGATATAAAATTGGTTGGTTGTTTGTTGGAGTTGTATGTCCTGGCAACATCTTAGGTTATATCAGGACAAATACCGACTTGTGATAGTACGCACTCATAGCGACTTTATATAAGTGCTTCCCCACTAGGATACCAGTAATTTAGCAAAACAAACACAGCAAATATAGTATCCCTTTTTATTACAATTTTTAGCTCTTGTCATCAGTACAGTCTCTTAGTTAGGTATGTGATGTCAAATGAGGCTTAGGCATGCTTATAACCAAGTAAGGAAGATAGCGTGGCTGTAGCCGAAGAATAGTAATTTTGTGAAGGTAAGTGTTAGAACTCTGGGGAGGTTGACGTGCGGGCATCAGAGGTCCAGTGACCGAGTGTCTTTATGTCCTGTAGGGGGACTCCATGGTTCGAACATGTGTGGACGCCTCCCCTGGGGAGCCTATAGAGTATGAAGGCTGCTGGCATTTTGTGGCCCACCGCGGACAGGGCATGTCTGAGGAGATTAGTCAGCACTTTGACCGTGATGGGAGGCCCATCAGTTGCGATGAATCCCAGTCAATGGGGTCTGGACCAGTGGTGGTGGCATAGGAGCCATACAGCACCAGAGAGTCGCTCTGACGACCAGAATGATCTGCAGGGCAGAAGAGCTCCAGGATGTCTTCGAAGTCCAGATGTATACGTTAAGTCCATTGTGTGAGGGTTGAAGTCTTTTTGCTCAGGGTGTGTGAGCATCCTGCCGTGCGCCCAGTCACCCCAGCTCGGCTCTGAATTCCGATCTGGAGGAGATAATGTCATACTGGGTAGAGCCATGAGAGGGCAGGTGATCTTATATGTATTATGTTTTTCATTGATTTGGCCTGTTTATTCCTCCATGTGTTCATTAGCAGTCCCTGCCTCAGCAGCTCCATGAGGCATCAGTGGTGTAGAGTGGAGTAACCTGGGAGAAAAGGGGCAGATAATTTAGTTTTTGAGTAGGTTACAGAACTGTTGTTACTAGATCGTCATGGGTAACCAGTACACTTAGCAGCTCATTGTCTGTCACAAACGCCTCAACCAGATGCCCTACCACAGGGTCAAAATGCATCCCGTTGAGCGCATCCGTCAATGCCTAGGTTACATCGATCTTGTTCTGTTTACTTTGTCGATCACCGGAGAATTTAATGTGTCCCGGCGAACTGGTGCACGTGTTGGCGGCTCGAAGAAGTTAAGTGTCACCATATGCCCGTGTTATATATCAGTGGTTGTGCCGGTGGGCGTGTCCCTTGTTCGCACATCACATGATCACACACAGATTATTGAGTCATGGCCTGGGTTGGTGTGTGTCACATTGAGTCGAATGTCAATCTGTAAGCCTGTGGAGTAATTGGCGGGTTGTACGTTGTAATTTCTGCTTCATTGATGTTTGTCCTGCCGAAATGGTGCATGTGTTACCAGCTCGAAGACTTAAAGCGTCGCCGTATGCCCATATTGTATGTTTGTGGGCATTGCAGTGGTTGTGTCCCTTGTTGGAACATCACGTGAGCATGCAAATAGTATTGAGTCATGGCCTGCACTCGTGCCGACGACTCATTGTGAGGTAGATTTATGTTATTTATGTAGATGGTATAGTTGTGATGATTGTGTGGTGCCAAGGTCTTCTACCGGCAGTTGCCATTAGTGTAATGCTTGTTCAGATTTAGCAATAGCCTGAGTATTATTTAGAGGCTATCTAGGTTACACCGTTCTTGTTTTGTTGCTTCATAGAGCGCGGAGAATTTAATGTCGTCCTGGCGAAATGGTGCCCGTATGGGCGGCTCGACGAATTTAAATGCCACCATATGCCCGTATTGTAGGTTTTGTGGGCGTGGCAGTGGGCGTGTCCCTTGTCGTCTTGTTATTCGTCAAGTGCCGGAGAATTTAATGTCGTGCCGGCGAACGGGTGCATGTGTCACCGGCTCTTGCTTCTTTGATCGCCGGAAATGTTAGCGTTGTCCCGGCAACCTGGCGCGCGTGTTACCAGCTCCTCACTTCGTCAATTGTGAGAGAATTTAATGTCGTGCCAGCGAATGGGTGCGCGTGTCACCAGCTCCTTGCTTCATCGACCGCCGCAGAATCTCAGCACTGTCCCGGCGACCTGGCACTCATGTTGCCGGCCCCTCGCTTCGCCAATCGCCTTACTGTCAAGCCGTGTGCGTGTCGCCGGGTCCCGGTTTCGTCAATCGCCGGAGAATTCTCCCGGCGACCCGGGGCGCGTGTCGCCGGCTCCCTGCTTCGTCGGAGAATTTTAACACTGTGCCAGCAAGCCAGGTGCGTGTTGCCGGCTCCTGGCTTTGTTAATCGTCGGAGAATTGTCCCGGAGCCGGGGGCGCGTGTTACCGGCTCCTTGCTACGTCGCTCGCCGGAGAATTTTAATGCTGTCCCGGCGAACCGGGCCCGGTCCGCCGGCTCCTATCCCCGCTGACCGTCAACCAATTTAAGGCAGTTGTTGTCCTCGTGGCTCCCGTGTCGAAAGTGAAATGTTCGCAGCTAGCAGTTGCTTTTATAGCTGAAGACGGGGTAATTTAGTTCAGAAATATGACACCGGTGGAGCCGCAGTCGCCTTGTTTACTGGGCGATATATGGCGGAAGTGAGCTTAGTTACTGGTGCTTGGCTGTATTTGCGCCAAATTACCCGTAATGCTCCAGCATTACGAACAATTGGTTTTACTCCACCGGGAACCGAACTCCCGCACGCGAGGCCCGCGCTCTACACATTAGGCCCCCGCGCCCTGTCAGGAGAAATTCATTTGGTTAACGTTTTGTTAACGTTTGTTGTTTTACATCCAAGCAACATCTGAAGTCATATCAGGACGGGATCTGATATCCCACTCAGTCACAATATCCTGACACTGAGCGAACCAGTCCTTGCCCTATCCTAATAATGCCGAGCACCAGGCTAGGAAACGAGAAGTATAAATTTGTATGTCATTGGTTTGACTCGACCAGGATTCGAACCCACGAACTCATGGGTTCGGATCGGTGAGGTTCGAGTAACTTGTGTGATAGTTGCCTAAATATGGAGATATTTGAAATGCAAACTTGCATTGGTTGGTTTGTTGTTGGAGTTCTACATCTCCGAATAATGACCGTATGTTTAACATGCAATAGCCGATGACAGAACTCAATGTGCTCTAGAGGCATCGTTAAAGTTGCATAATCCGATGAAAATATCAAATTTTCAACACAAAAATATTTATCTAGACTTGATTCTAGATATTCAACTTAGATACTGGTGCACTTATTAAGCATGTGTTGCTGCATAGACTGCAAGTATTGCAATACCTCAGGAAGTTTGACACCCCTGCCCTGCAGAGTTGTAAACCACTGCCTTGTGGTACAGGTTCTTGACAGAACCGAAGGCTATGGGCACAAACCCTAAACAGAAGACCATGTCACTGTGGCAGCATCAAGGGTGGTTGATGTATGGAACTCCCAACATCTCCCGACCAGCCACTGCAGGGACAAATAGTTTTGCGCCTGTCTGGGCATGTTCTTGCCGGTGTGAGACCTCTATTTCCTCCCGAGAGAGTGCCGCTGGTAACTTGCAAAAACCAGCAGCACTTCAACACTTTTGCAGGCACCTTTCATGAAATTAAGTAAAGCAGTTTTTGTTGCATCGCGACTGACAGCATGATGCTGATGCTGATGATGCTGATGATGCTGCATAGAAGGTCGTAATAAGTCAATTTAACTGAACCCGTTACTACTGTCATGGGGGTGATGAAAATGCGAAATATTGCGCCTCGAGCAGGATTCGAACCCAAATCTCTTTGCATTCTGGGCCAGTGTGTAAACCATTACACCACCTAGGCTCCCTGATATCAACATGCCTACCTGTCTATGTGGTCACTTACCTGAGAGGTCAGTGAGGACTACTACACTCCTCCCCCTGGAATTGTAAGTCTTTTAAATGGTCATTTAATGCTTACAATTACATACATACAGGCAATGCACTTACAGATAAATACACAGGCTAGGTTCAACAACCATACAGCGCGTGGCTTGTACAGGTTCATGGTCATGGCAACCAGTGTCATGGGGTGATGAAAATGGGATATATTGTGCCTAGAGCAGGACTCGAACCCACATCTCTTTGGATTTCGGGCCAGTGTGCTAAGCTTTACACCACCTAGGCTCCCTGATATCAACACACTACCCACGCCGACCTGTCTATGTGGTTACTTAGCTGAGAGGTCAGTGCAGACGACTACACTCCTGAAGTCTATGGTGCCAGAGTTTTGGAGTGCTTGGCAACATTAATTTGGCATGTTTTTGGCATCAAATACCTCCAAAGTTAGCCATTTAAAATAAAAGTTGCTTCAAACTAAACTAATAGAGACTATGATGATTACTATAGTGTATTTATCTCAGAAAATGACTCAAAAGCAGCGGACCATGCAACTCTAAATGAAACATACTTTAAAAAAAAGTTTTCTAGGCAGGGGTATGTCTATAATCTGGATATAGGTATAATCCAAATTAATGTTGGCAAGTACGCCAAAATGTATTTATCTCAGAAAATGGCAGAAATTCAAAAGCATCGGACCATGAAACTTTAAATGAAACATACTTTTTTTTAAAGTTTTCTAGGCAGGGGTATGTCTATAATCTGGATATAGGTATAATCCAAATTAATTTTGGCAAGCACGCCAAAATGTATTTATCTCAGAAAATGGTAGAAATTCAAAAGCATCGGACCATGAAACTTTAAATGAAACACACCTTTGTTTAAAGTTTTCTAGGCAGGGGTATGTCTATAATCTGGATATAGGCGGAATCCAAATTTAGCTAACTAAGTGGTCTCTATGTATCAAGTTTGTAGCAAGCATTCAGTCTATGTACACTTTCTGGTTCATCATCATCATCATCACCATCATCAAGGGGACCAGACGGGATGGCCGAATGAGTTAGAGCATCCGTCTCCCATGATGGCAGATCGTGGGGTCGTGGGTTCGAAACCTGGTCGAGTCAAACCAATGACTTAAAAATTGATACTTGTCGCTTCCTAGCCAGGCACTCGGCATTATTAGGACAGGGCTAGGACTGGTTAGCTCAGTGTCAGGATAGTGTCACTGAGTGGGATACCAGGTCATGGTGCCGGCAGCCTGGTTTCCCAGTGGGACAGCACTATAAAGTTGCCATGAGTGCGCACTGTCGGAAGTCGGTACTGGGAGCGATTCAGAGAACAGTTCACACACTCTCCCACAGGTGGCGCCAAAGTATCGCATGCTGTTTGCAATAAATGACTCCAGGGGGAGGAACTGAGTTGACCCGACGCCATCGTCTCGACGGAATCTCCTCGTTTAAGGGACATTGGGGTATTCCGCGCTACCAACATCTAAGGTCATATCAGGATGGGCAACGAATTGTGACCGTGCGCACTGATGACGGCTTTATGGTGCTGCCCCACTGGGATACCGTACTGCCAGCATCATTACGCCATATCCCATTTAGTTATATTAACCTGACACAGAGCACTGGTAGTTTTTGTTTGTTTGTTTTATTTGCTGGGATTTTTCGTCCTGGCAACATCTAAGGTCATATCAGCGCAGATACCGACATGGCGACTTTTTAGTTCTTCCACACTGGGAGACCTATCAGCCGGCACCATAACTCGATCTCCCACTCAGTCACGTTATCCCGACACTGAGCTAATCAGTTCTTACCCTATCCTATTAATGCCGAGCACCAAACTAGGTAGAACAAGTATCAATGTTGCATGCGTTGATTTGACTCGGATGAGATTCGAACTCCCAACCTTCTGCATGGTAAACCTGCATTCTTTGCGATTCTGTCACCGTGTCGGGTTAGTTGTGTCAGGCCTTCGTTTGACTCAGCCGGGAACTGACCACTCTCACTCACCAGGTACCTCATGTTTCGGGGATAGAAAAAAGATATGTTATGATGGGTTATAACTCATACTTTACAAGCCCATGCCTTCGAAAACTGGTCGAAGTCCAATGACTTAAAAATTGATACTTTTTCACTTAGTAGCCAGGCGCTTGACATTGGTCGTAATGCGAAGCATTTCGTTTGATGCGAGGGGAGGGAGAGCGACTCACCCGGCCCTGCTGCTCACTTCCCCCCGCCCCTGAGCGACTCACCCCCGCCACTGCTCACCTCCCCCCGGCCCTGAGCGACTCACCCCCTCCTGCCTCTGCTCACTTCCCCCCTTACAAGGCCGCCCGCCGACCTCCCTCAGGCACTCAGCCTCCAGCCGCCTTCCAGCTCTCTGCCCTCTTCTTTTTGGCTACTCCACCTTGGACCTCTGCCCCAGCTCAACCTCAGGATGCCTCGAGGAAAAGGACGTGGACGGAAGGGATCCCGGGCCGCCCCCGGCACCCCGGGGCCCTCTCCAGCACCCGGCCGGGCCGACTCCCCGGCCTACACCCCGGCGTCCCCCGCGGCGCCCTCGGGCCGCACCTCGGGCCCCGAGATGTCGACACTGCTGGACGCCCTCCAGCGTATGCAGCTCGACCAACAGCACTCCGCCGCCGAGGCGCGCCAGGCGACGGCCGACCTCCACGCCCAGATCGACTCCCTGGAGACCGGGGGCCCGCCCGGGGATCCCCTCATCTCCCCCGAGGCGCCAGGCCGCCCCGACGCCTCGGGCACCTACCGCCACCACAGCCCGGCCCCCGCCGCCGCCTCAGGCGACCCTCCCCGGATCCCCGCACCCGGAGTACGAGAGGTACCGTCACCTCTCCAGTCAACCACCACCCGCCACCTCGCCGGCCTACCACGAGGAGGCCATCCGCCACAGCCCCGCCTCCGCGGCCGACGCCGTCCGGGAGATACTGGCATCCGCCGAGGCGCGCCACTCCGTGAGGCGCCAAGGGATCCCGGCGAACTACATCTTCCCCTCGGACCTGGTGAAACGAGGGGCCGAGAGAAAGCCGGTGAGGAGGGGAGAGGCGACAAAGGACGAATATACCCTCGCCCTCCTCACCCTCATCGACCACCCCGACTTCCCCGCCCACTCCGCCCAGGGACTCCACCACCACCACCTAGCAGTCTGCCGGGATAACCTCGTCTACCCCTGGGCCACCGTCCGCCGGTACTCAGAGACCCTGTTTACCGCCATCGCGGACGGAACCCTCCCCCAGGGCTGGCATGACCCGGTAGCGCTCAACCTCATGAGACTAGACTGCCTGGCCATGCCCGAGGACCAAGCCACCGCCGCCCCTGCCCGCCTACCCGACCCTCTCCACCGAGGCGCCCACCTCGCCCGACCCCAAGCTGACGCCCGCGCCACCTACGACAGGGAGACCCACGGGGCCCCCTGCCCGGCCTGGAACCGCGCCCCCGCCTCGTGCGATCGGGCCCGCCTCGGGGAGGCCCACGGTGAGGCGGGGGACAGGCGCCGTCACGTCTGCGCATACTACGCCAATGTGAGGCGCCTCCTCACCATGCACAGCAAGGCCGACTGCATCACGAAACAAACCCGTGAGCGCCAGACCCCCCCCGCCACCTCGGCGGATTTTTGATCCCGGCCGGCCCGGGGGGACCCCTCCGGCGCCTCACCCTCAATACTGCCGACAGCCCCGCAAGCCCCGCCGACAACCTCCCAGCGACCATCGATCGCAGCGCCGCCAAGTCCCAGCCGAGGGTCATCACCTCGGGCATCACACCTCGGACCGCATCCCAGCCCAGCCTCAGGAGGAACCCTCTGCAGCCGACCCTCACGACACCGCCTTCAACAACACCGCCGCCCCCCCCCTTCCTCCGGCCTCTCCTTTATCTCTTCTTCTTTTCTAGACCCAGACCACCTCCCCATCCAGCCCCGAGGACTTCGCTGCCCCCCTGCTCGACCCTCGTCGGACCTCCTCACCGGATCCCGCCAAGGAGCGGGCCTCCCCCTTTTTTGGCCCCCCGCTCCCTGTCGACGCAGGCCCCGGACACTCCCCGCCCCGAGAGGGAGCCTGACCCCCTTGTCGACCTAGGCCCCGGACACTCCCGCCCACACAGGGAACCCGCACCTCACACCTCTCCGGGCCCGCCTCGGGCGCCCCGCGCCCCCGCCTCGGGCGTGCCTCGAGCCCTCTCCTTACTCTTTGGCGGAGGGCTCCTCGGCCCCCCCTCTACCAACTCTGACACTGCTCCTTATGAGCCCCTCACTATTTATCCTCTGCTCCTCATGAGCCCCTGAGTCTTTGCTCCTCGCGAGCCCCCTGCTCCTCATGAGCCCCCTGTACTGCTATGTGCCTCCTCAGCCTGTTTACCTCCTCAGTTACCCTGTTTGTACCTTACTTGTCATTTATTGTTATGTTCACTGTTTCTCTGTATGTTGCCCGAGGCGTCACAATAAACGCCTCAGTTTTCCCACCTCCGCCTCTGTTCTTCCTTCTCGCGCATCGGTCGTAATGCGAAGCATTTCGTTTGATGCGAGGGGAGGGAGAGCGACTCACCCGGCCCTGAGCCACTCACCCCCCCCTCCTGCCACTGCTCACCTCCCCCCGCCCCTGAGCGACTCACCCCCGCCACTGCTCACCTCCCCCCGGCCCTGAGCGACTCACCCCCTCCTGCCTCTGCTCACTTCCCCCCTTATAAGGCCGCCCGCCGGCCTCCCTCAGGCACTCAGCCTCCAGCCGCCTTCCAGCTCTCTGCCCTTTTCTTCTCCACCCACCCACCCAACTCTCCCTCCTCTACCCTCCCCCCTCTGCGGCGGAGGGCTCCTCGGCCCCCCCTCTACCAACTCTGACACTGCTCCTTATGAGCCCCTCACTATTTATCCTCTGCTCCTCATGAGCCCCTGACTCTTTGCTCCTCGCGAGCCCCCTGCTCCTCATGAGCCCCCTGTATTGCTATGTGCCTCCTCAGCCTGTTTACCTCCTCAGTTACCCTGTTTGTACCTTACTTTGTCATTTATTGTTATGTTCACTGTTTCTCTGTATNNNC
>CM059201.1:10691007-10774369 GCA_030323885.1 Branchipolynoe longqiensis
CCGGCCCTGAGCGACTCACTCCTGCCACTGCTCACTTCCCCCCGCCCCTGAGCGACTCAGCCCCGCCACTGCTCACCTCCCCCCGGCCCTGAGCGACTCACCCCCTCCTGCCTCTGCTCACTTCCCCCCTTATAAGGCCGCCCGCCGACCTCCCTCAGGCACTCAGCCTCCAGCCGCCTTCCAGCTCTCTGCCCCTTTTCTTCTGTTTGGGCCTACACCTCGGACCGCTGCATCCCCTCGGACCGCTCCAGGATGCCCAGACACGACAAGGCCACGGGCCGCCAGAGCCCCCGGGCGACCGCCCTGGCCACGCCGGCACCCTCCTCGGGCGCGCCGGGAGGCGCGTCGGCCTCCTCGGCCCCGGCCTCTCCCCCGGCGCCCTCGGGCACCGAGATAGCTCAGATTCTCAAGGCTCTCCTCGACCTTGGAGCCCTCCAGCGCGCCACCACCGCCCACCAGCGCGCCACCACCGCCCACCAGCGCGCCACCACCGCCCACCTCCACGCCCGCCTGGACGCCCTCGAATCGAGGAGAGCCCGAGGGCTACCGCCTGGTGCAACGCCGACTGCCTACACCACGCCGACCGCCCCAGCACCTCGGGCGCGCGCCGCAGGCGGGGGCTCCCCCCCGCCCCCGCCTCACGCGACTCCGCCGGGGGCGGCCCACCCCCAGCAAGAACAAGGCAGCCGTCTCACCGCCGCGCCCGAGGGGACGCCGCCGCCCACCCAGATGCGGCGGACGGCGTACACCACACCGCCCATCCCAGCACCTCGGGCACACGTCCCCGGGGGGGCGCGCCCTCCCCCGCCACCTCAGCCACCGCGGAAGGGAGCCCGGACCACCGCCGCGGCCGCCCCGGCCCCCTCCTCGGGCTCGCCGCGACGCGCCTCGCCGCGCTTTGCCCCGGTTTCCCCCCGGGCACCTCGGGACCAGCCCTCGGGCGCCGAGGCCCCCATCCTACAGATCACGGCCCCTCGCCATCAGACGGCGCACAGCACACTGCACATCCCGTCACCTCGGGCACACCTCGCCGGGGGAGCGCACCCCCCGCCGCCACCTCAAGCACCGCCCCGGGGAGCACAGACCCCGGCCGCCTCGGCGGATTTTTGATCCGCCGGCCTCCCCCCGGCCGGCCCGGGGGGCCCTTTCCGGCGCCTCACCTTCACCACTGCCGACAGCCCCGCGACCTCCACCGACAACCTCCCAGAGACCACCGATCGCAGCGCCGCCCAGTCACAGCCGGGGGTTATCACCTCGGACCTCACTCCTCAGACCACAACCCAGCCCAGCCTCGCCTCACGAGGAACCCTCTGCCAGACAACACCTCAGACCACAGCCCAGCCCAGCCCAGTTTGCCCGAGGCGCGGCCTGACCGCCGCCTCGGCACTGCCGACCTCATCGGCAACCACCTCCCAGTCGGGCCCCAGCGCCCCCTCAGTAAGGCTCCCATCGCCGCCCAGCGCCAGTCGCCCATCACAGACCACAGCCCTGCCCAGCACATTGCTACCAGCCCTCCGGACACTACCGCCCAGCTGCCCGAGGCGCGGCCTGCCCGCCGCCTCGGCACCGCCGTTCCCTCCGGCAACCATACCCGCCTCGGGCCCCAGCGCCCCCTCGGCAAGGCTCCCACCGCCACCCGGCCCCAGTGCCCCCTCAGTAAGGCTCCCACCGCCGCCCGGCGCCAGTCGCCCACCACCCTCGACCCAGACGTCCACCTCGACCCTGGCGACACTGCCTTCCTCTGCCCCCCTGACCCGCCCCCCGTCCAGCCTCAGAGGAACCCTCTGCCGCCGATCCTCACGACACCGCCTTCAACAACATCGCCGCCCAGACCCCGACCACCACCCCATCCAGCCCCGAGGACTTCGCTGCCCCCCTGCTCGACCCTCGTCGGACCTCCTCACCGGATCCCGCCAAGGAGCGGGCCTCCCCCTTTTTTGGCCGCCCGCTCCCTGTCGACGCAGGCCCCGGACACTCCCCGCCCCGAGAGGGAGCCTGACCCCCTTGTCGACCTAGGCCCCGGACACTCCCGCCCACACAGGGAACCCGCACCTCACACCTCTCCGGGCCCCGCCTCGCGCCCGAGGCGGGCGTGCCTCGAGCCCTCTCCTTACTCTTTGGCGGAGGGCTCCTCGGCCCCCCCTCTACCAACTCTGACACTGCTCCTTATGAGCCCCTCACTATTTATCCTCTGCTCCTCATGAGCCCCTGACTCTTTGCTCCTCGCGAGCCCCCTGCTCCTCATGAGCCCCCTGTATTGCTATGTGCCTCCTCAGCCTGTTTACCTCCTCAGTTACCCTGTTTGTACCTTACTTTGTCATTTATTGTTATGTTCACTGTTTCTCTGTATGTTGCCCGAGGCGTCACAATAAACGCCTCAGTTTTCCCACCTCCGCCTCTGTTCTTCCTTCTCGCGCATCGGTCGTAATGCGAAGCATTTCGTTTGATGCGAGGGGAGGGAGAGCGACTCACCCGGCCCTGAGCGACTCACTCCTGCCACTGCTCACTTCCCCCCGCCCCTGAGCGACTCAGCCCCGCCACTGCTCACCTCCCCCCGGCCCTGAGCGACTCACCCCCTCCTGCCTCTGCTCACTTCCCCCCTTATAAGGCCGCCCGCCGACCTCCCTCAGGCACTCAGCCTCCAGCCGCCTTCCAGCTCTCTGCCCCTTTTCTTCTCCACCCACCCACCCAACTCTCCCTCCTCTACCCTCCCCCCTCTGCGGCGGAGGGCTCCTCGGCCCCCCCTCTACCAACTCTGACACTGCTCCTTATGAGCCCCTCACTATTTATCCTCTGCTCCTCATGAGCCCCTGACTCTTTGCTCCTCGCGAGCCCCCTGCTCCTCATGAGCCCCCTGTATTGCTATGTGCCTCCTCAGCCTGTTTACCTCCTCAGTTACCCTGTTTGTACCTTACTTTGTCATTTATTGTTATGTTCACTGTTTCTCTGTATGCCCACCCAACTCTCCCTCCTCTACCCTCCCCCCTCTGCGGCGGAGGGCTCCTCGGCCCCCCCTCTACCAACTCTGACACTGCTCCTTATGAGCCCCTCACTATTTATCCTCTGCTCCTCATGAGCCCCTGACTCTTTGCTCCTCGCGAGCCCCCTGCTCCTCATGAGCCCCCTGTATTGCTATGTGCCTCCTCAGCCTGTTTACCTCCTCAGTTACCCTGTTTGTACCTTACTTTGTCATTTATTGTTATGTTCACTGTTTCTCTGTATGTTGCCCGAGGCGTCACAATAAACGCCTCAGTTTTCCCACCTCCGCCTCTGTTCTTCCTTCTCGCGCATCATTAGGATAGTGCAAGGACAGGTTGGCTCAGTGTCAGAACAAAATAAAATACATATATGCCAAGAAAATCCAAAAAAACTAACATAGGCTACTAACCATACCAACCAATTATCTATCTGCTACTGAAATGCAGGCAAGCAAATATACCTTATCAGCAGCTACTGTGTGATAAGATAACACCAACACTACAGTTGGCCAGCATTGAAAACAAGCCTGAATACCCATCCTTATATGATATGGACAGTATAAATACAGCCTCAATAAATAAAAGAAAAGAAAAAGAGTATGCACTGTTACAAGTTGGTATCCGTCCTGATATGACAATAAATGTTGCCTCGACAACCAGACGGGATGGCCGAATGAGTTAGAGCGTCCGGCTCCCGTGTTGTTAGAACGTCGTCGAGTCAAACTAATGACTTAAAAATGTATACTTGTTGCTTCCTAGCCAGACGCTCGGCATTATTAGGATAGGGAAAGGACTGGTTGGCTCAGTGTCAGGATAATTTGACTGAGTGGGATATCAGGTCATGGTGTTGCCGGCCTGGTCTCCCAGTGGAGCAGCACTATAAAGCCGCCATGAGTGCACACTGTCACAAATCGGTACCCGTCCTGGTATGACCCTAGCTGTTGCTAGGATGTAAAACAACAACAAACAAACATGTTGCCTCGACCAGGGTTCGAAATCGTGGGTTCGAACCCCACGATCTACAAAACCGGGAGACGGAAGCTCAACTCATTCGGTCATCCCGTCTGATCCATCGGTATTATCTGACTTTGACATCATTTATCCTGTGACCATATGTAATATATGCATGTGAAATGTTTGCAAATATTTGTAGAGGGACATATTTTATTCAAGGTAAACAATGTCAATTGTCATTTTTTTATGTCGATGTATTTTGCATAAATAAGTTTGTGCTTAAATACAACTGAACTGATTAGAACAGGACATTAGTCTGTGTATCCATAGACTGTTCTGTTGTGGCATGTTCCCTTGTTCCATGTTTGCTTGTGACCTTGCGCTGCTCAAAAAATGAACCTGAACATGTTCATTGTCTGTGTGGCATGTCACAAGGACACAAGCGAAAATGGAACAAGGGAACACAGTACAAGGGAGCAGTCTATGGATACTTGGCCTGAATGTAACTTGGGCGAGACAAACTGGACATGATGGCCAGTGATTACTGACTACCAGAATACACACTGTAACTAATTCCAGCTGTTTATAGCAATTGTTTCTTATTATTGTTGTTTTACGTCCTAGCAACATCTAAGGTCATATTAATATTATTAGGACGGGTGCCGACGGGTGCCGACTTGTGACAGTGCACACTCATGGAAATTTGGTAGTGCTGTCCCAGGGGGAGACTATGACCCGATATCTCACACAATCACATTGTCCTTTTCCTATCCTATTAATGCCAAACGCCAGGCTAGGTAGCGACAAGTATCAATTTTGTAAGTCATTGGTTTGACTCAGCTGGGATTCGAAGTGCCGACTTTCCACATGGGAAAGCTGTGCTCAACTGATTCGGTCGCTGTTTACTACATGTAAATATTTATAAGGTACTCCACCCTTTCCACACACACGCATGTACCAGATTTGTTTGTTTGTGTACTTATGTGTCATAGCAACACTTAAGGTGATATAGCGATGCGGACCAAGTTGTGACAGTGCGCATTCATGAATGATTTATAGTGTTGTTCCACTGGGACACTGAGTCGCTGGAAACCATGACCTGACATCTCACTCGGACAAATAATCCTGACACTGAGCCAGTCATTGTCCTGTCCTCGAAATACTGAGATACCTGGTGCAGTGGCCGAATCGGTAGAGCGCAGGCCTCGCATGCAGAAGATCAGGAGTTTGGTTCCGGGTCGAGTCAAACCAATGACTTATAAAATTTATACATGTCGCTACCTAGCCCGGTGCTCAGCATTTATAGGATAGGGTAAGGACTGGTTAGCTCAGTGTCCGGATAATACGACTATGTGGGACATTGGGTCATGGTGAAGGCGGCCTGATTTCCCAGTGGGGCAGCACTATAAAGTCACCATGAGTGCACACAGAAACAAGTCGGTATGACTTTATATGTTGCCAGGATCTAAAACTCCAACAATCACCCGACCGATTTAAATACTGAGTGCCACACTAATCTGAACACGCATCAATATTTTTCCATGACCAGGTTCTGATGGAAAAGCAGTATGCAGTTTGACAATATTGTGTGTTAATTATTTTGAAAGTTCACATTCCTCTGCGGATACACTGGACGTGGTAGTTTAATCGGTAGAGCGAGGCTTCCCATGCGGACGGTTGGGAGTTTGATTCCCGGTCGAGTCAAACCAATAACTTACCAAATTTATACTTTTTTCTATCTAACTTAGGGCTCACCATTAATAGGATAGGACAATAACTGATTAGCTCAGTATCAGGATCATGTGACGGATTTGTAAATCTGATCATGGTGTCATTGGTCTGGTCTCCCAGTGGGGTAGCATTATAAAGGCGCTATGACTGTGCACTGTTAAACGTCGGGACGCGTCATGATATGACCTTAGATGTTGGATGTAATACTGCAACAAACAAACCTTTTCAGACAAAAATAAGATCTAATTTGAGTCAGAACTTACTTTGGCGCCTCCAATTATTTAGCATTTCTCGTGGAAATTACCGTTCAACTCAAAATAGTAACACACTCTCGACTTTTATTTCACCGTTGCCTATAGTTTACAAATTGGTCAAGTATTGGTCCGCTGAATACAGAAGATAACTTCTGCTTACATTTTAAATACTATGTAAATACTTGCATTGATCTGACTAATATTGATCTGGTTATATGACACTACTGTACCATATTGTTAGGGAACTTTTGGGTTTTAGAATTTCATTGTGTTACATGGTGCAAATTGTCTATTCAACAGGTATTGTACACCTTATTCTATATACCTTTTGTGTAAATAACCCTGAATTGAAAAATGGCTGGAAGACCAGTGCTTCGGCACTGACAAAAGATTTATTCAGCAGAATAAACATATTTACCACCAAAAAAAAAAAAAAAAAAAAAATTATAAGTCACGAATGTCAATTAAACAGGACATATAATTATAGAGAGAGACCGACAGAGAAACAGGCAGGTTAGTTGGTTGGTTTTTGGAGTTTTATGTCCTTGCAACATCTAAGGATATATCAGGATGGGTACCGACTTGTGACAGTGCAAACTCATGGTGACTTTATACTTCTAGTGCTGCCCCAATACCATGACCCGATATCCCACCCTGTCTGATTATCCTGAGACTGAGCCAACCAGTCCTTGCCTTATCCTATAAATGCCGAGCACCAAGCCAGGAAGCAACAAGTATCAAGTTGATAAGTAATTGGTTTGACTCGACTGGGAACCAAACTCCCTATCTCCCGCACGCGAGGCTTGCGCTCTACCGATTCAGCCATCGCGCCAGGTGACAGACAGGCAGAGAGACCGATAGAGAGACAGGGTGTACTGGGTGTTGTAGCGAGATATTTGCTCAATAAACATTTGCACACATTCTCAATCCTGCTTAATTCATGATACACCACAGTCTATATGCCCCACACTAGCAGTGCAGTAAATATTAACCTATATGGCACGATACCTAAATACTACATCACTATGTGCCCATCATGCACTCCTCTACATTTAGGACCTTATGCCCGCAGGGTTTACTTTACGGGTGGGATTGATGTTTGAGAGACCTAACCTAGAAATAGTAGAATAGACTCTGCTCCTTCCTGCCCCACCTCCGCCCTACACCTACTCCCTGCACCCCTGCACCACCTTTACCCCACCTCCACCTCTACAACTACTCTCTCCACCGCTCTACCACCCCTACCCCACCACTACAACTACACTCCCCGCCCCTCCACCACCCCTAACCCACCGCTACCTCACCCATACAACTACACTCCCCACCCCTACTCCACCACTACAACTACACTCCCCACCCCTCCACCACTCTTACCCCACTGCGACCTCACCCATACAACTACACTCCCTACCCCTACTCCACCACCACAACTACACTCCCCACCCCTGCACCACCCCTACCCCACCCCTCCACCACCACTACAACTACACTCCCCACCCCACCGCCACCCTTACCTCACCACTACCTCACCCTTACAACTACACTCCTCATCCCTACTCCACCACTACAACTACACTCCCCACCCCACCACCACCCCTACCCCACCACTACCTCACCCGTACAACACACTCCTCACCCCTACTCAGCACTACAACTACCCCCCCACCCCTCCACCACCCTTACCTCACTGCTACCCCACCCATACAACTACACACCCACACCCTCCGCCACTACAACTACACTCCCACCCCTCCATCACCCCTACGCCACCGTACCTCACCCATACAACTACACTCCCCACCCCACCACCACCCTTATGCCACTGCTACCTCACCTGTACAACTACACTCCCCACCCCTACTCCACCACTACAACTACACCCCCACCCTCCACCACCCTTACCCCCCCGCTACCTCACCCGTACAACTACACTCCCCACCCCTCCACCACCATTAGCCCACCCCTAACCTCACCCATACAACTACACTTCCCACCCCTAGTCCCCACTACAACTACACTCCCCACCCCTCCACCACCCTTAGCCCACCCCTACCTCACCCATACAACTACACTCCCCACCCTAGTCCACCACTACAACTACACTCCCCACCCCTCCACCACCCTTACCCCACCGCTACCTCACATGTACAACTACACTCCCACCCCTACTACACCATACAACACACACTCCCCACCCCTCCTACACCATACAACTACACTCCCCACCCCTCCACCACCCTTACCCCACCACTACCTCACCCATACAACTGCACTCCCCACCCTTACCCTACCGCTACCTCACCCGTACAACTAGACTCCTCACCCCTACTCCACCACTACAACTACACTCCCCACCCCACCTCCACCACTACACCTACACCTCCCCATCCCTACCCCACCCCTACCCAACCCTAACACCATTCTTCAACTGTTGCTCAACTCCTACCCTTCCCCATCCCTCCTCCTCTCCTCCGCCCTCCCCCACCCTACCCCACCCATACCTCGTTCTTCCACCCTCCTGCACCTCTCTATCACCCCTCCATGACCCCTCCTCCCACCCTTCCTCCTCCTCTGCTTCACCCCCTCCACCCTCCTCGGCTCCTCCACCCTTCCGCCACACCTGCCCCACCCATACCTCGTTCTTCCACCTTCCTCCACCTCTCGATCACCCCTCCATCACCCCTCCTCCCCACCCTTCTCCTCCTCCTCTGCTTCACCCCCCCCCCCTCATCCCCGCCCTCCTCCACTCCTCCACCCTTCTGCCACCTAAATTATTTAGACTGTCAATTCAAATAGTAAGAAGGCCGGAAGACTAGTGCTCCGGCACTGACAAATGTCATATTCAGATGAATAACTACTTTACCAACAAAAAAAAACCTGGCTGCTGCGTAGCAGTATGTGAAGGGACTGTTTTACTAACGTTGAATTGATATGTTTGTTTGTTGGTGGTTTATGTCCTATGGTCATACCAGGAAGGGTACTGACTTGTGACAGTGCACACTCATGGCGACTTTATAGTGCTGCCCCACTGAGATTCCAGGCTGCTGAAACCCTGACCCGATATCCACACAGTCACATCGTCTGATACTCTGTTAACCAGCCCTTTTCCTATCCTATGAATGCTGAGTGCTAGGCTAGGTAGGGAAAAGTATCAATTTTATAAGTCAATAATGGTTTGACTCGATTGGGATTTGAACTCCTTATTTTCCGCACAGGATTTTCTGCACTCTATTGATTCGGCCACTGCGTTCGGTCATTGAATTGATACAAGCGGGACATAGCTCAGGTAGTAGAGTGTCTACCTGTGAAGGTGTCAGTTATCCGATCGATCCTGCTCAGCGGATACATTTGCAGTTTGGGTTATTTTCCATTCCAACCAGTGGTCTACAACTGGTTCATCAAAGGCTGTGGTATGTGTTGTCCTGTCTGTGGGAAAGTGCATATTAAAGACCCCCTGCTGCTTATCAGAAAGAATAGCCAATGTGGCGGCACCAGGTTTCCTCCAAAGAAAGATGTCAGAATGACCATATGTTTGATTTCCAATAGCTGATGATAAAATCAATGTTCGCTAGAGGGATCGTTAAATAACACAAACTTTTTTAATTGATAAGCCCCACCCAAATAGAATACTACACAAGAACTCGCGTAAATCTAACATGGATTTATTAAGTTGTTAAAGGATTCAGGCAGTATCTTTGTTTGTTTATTGTTGTTTTACATCCTAGCAACATATACGGTCATCTCAGGACGGGTCAGGCAGTGTGTCTGCGTCTACGGTTAATATAACTAGCGTTGATAAAATAGGGGTACCAGACGGGGTCGCCGAATGAGTTGAGCGTCCGTCCCCTGTTTTGGGAGTTCGGGGGATCCGAATCCATGAGGTTGTGGGTTCGAACCCTGGTGAGTCAAACCAATGACTTAAAAATTGATACTTGTCGCTTCATAGCCTGGCACTCGGCATTACTAGGATAGGGCAAGGACTGGTTCGCTCAGTGTCAGGATAATGTGACTTAGTTGGATATCAGGTCATGGAGCTGGTGGCCTGATTTCCCAGTGGGGCAGCACTATAAAGTCGCCATGAGTGCGCACTGTCACAAGTCGGTACCCGTCCTGATATGACCTTAGATGTTGCTAGGGCGTAAAACAACAACAAAGCAAAGAAAAGATCAAATCGGGAAACGAGGACGCGGTGGCCAAACTAGTTGGTTTTCGTTGCGGATGGTTGGGAGTTCTAATCCCCACTGAGTCCAACCAATGACTTACCAAATTTATTATTTGACACTCCGTGATACATAACACAGACACAATTATTTGGTTGAGAATGTTAACTCTGGCTGGCCAACATTTCTAGCTTACCGTTTATTTCTTATGGTCAAAATTTCCAATGGGAGTGATAGCGATAGTGGTGCTCGTGCCAGCTTGATGGCTACTTGCGGTGGGTTTGCCACCCTGCATGCAAACCCAAGTCGCCCAGGCCGCTGCAATCAACGGTTCGGGCAAATAGTCGCGTTCGGTGGACGAGACGCAGGTTCTCCGTTAATAATATTAATATAATGTATTTATATTTCACATACTTGAAACTATCTAGCCTCGAATTCAGCATTAATAGGGATCGGGCACAGTCCAGTTAGCTTAGTGTCAGGATATTATGACTGAGTAGGATATCGGGTCACGGTGCCGACAGCCTGGTCTCACAGGACGACAGCACTCAAAGGTCGCTGAGTGCGCACTGTCACTAGTCTGTACCGTCCTGATATGGCCTCAGATGTTAGTATAATTTGACTGAGTAGGATGTACGGTCATGATGCCGACAGCCTGGTCTCACAGTATGACAGCACTATAAGGTCGCTGAGTGCGCACTGTCACAAGTCTGTACCGTCCTGATATGGCCTTAGATGTTAGTATAATTTGACTGAGTAGGATGTACAGTCATGATGCCGACAGCCTGGTCTCACTGTACAACAGCACTATAAGGTCGCTGAGTGCGCACTGTCACAAGTCTGTACCGTCCTGATATGGCCTTAGATGTTAGTATAATTTGACTGAGTAGGATGTACGGTCATGATGGCGACAGCCTGGTCTCACAGTATGACAGCACTATAAGGTCGCTGACTGCGCACTGTCACAAGTCTGTCCCATCCTGATATGGCCTTAGATGTTAGTATAATTTGACTGAGTAGGATGTACGGTCATGATGCCGACAGCCTGGTCTCACAGTATGACAGCACTATAAGGTCGCTGAGTGCGCACTGTCACAAGTCGGTACCCGTCCTGATATGACCTTAGATGTTGCCAGGACGTAAAACCCAAACCATTGTGGAAATCCTGCATTTGTTAGTTGTTAATAGCAGTTGTTGCGGGGTTGTGTAGGTGAGTAGAGTGGGAGGGTGTGAGTGTGGGGGTGGAGGCGGAGTCACACATGAATTCACCTGGCATGGGGGTGGGAGGGGGGCGTTTAAACCTTGTGCCAGTAGTCATGCTGTCTTACCCTCACGCTCCAATAAAAATGTTAAGCGTCAAGAATTTCTACTTGGATTTCTACTTGTTGTCAGTTTGAGGGAGCATGTGCCATTTAATTATTCACTCTGCTCACACAAACAGGAAACCCCATTTTATGCTATGCCTCACTGTTATATATTGCATCTAGTCGCTGAGGGAATAACATCTCCTCTGCGAATTGCATTTAATTTAGTTTAGTTGTTGGAATGTTACAACATCTACATTTAGCCCGCCCCCCCCCCGTCCTGATATGACCTTAGATGTTGCTAGGACGTAAAACAACAACAAACAAACAAACTGTTGAGTACGCTGACACTTGTCAGTCAGAAGGATCGGTAGGTGGCAGCACACTAGCAGAGGCGGTCCCGATGGTGGACTGTTCCATCCAGCCAAACCGCCGGCCCCACAGCTGGTTATGTACGACACAGTTCAGCAATAGCAGGTCAATCAGTGAAGTAACCTGGTAGAGGACCTACAGTTTGAAGCAACTGTGGTGCCCTCGCATTGTTCCCCAAGCGGGACTTAACAAATCCATGCCAATAATATATTACCACATAGTCAATGTATTTACAGTAGCGTTCTCTGTGGCAGAGTGGTTCGAGTGTCTGACTTTTTTCTAGGTCGGATACCTGATCTGAGGGTCAGCAGTTCGATTCCCCAACTCCCCACCTCTGCCAATTTGAATTTCCACTGCTGTGAATAACTTACAGTGTCATCAAAGGCCGGTTGCTCTCATACCATGTCTATGTGGTGTGGGAGGTTAAAAATCCCTTGGGTCGGTAAAAGTGTAGGCCCGGGCTTTCTATCAACAAATTGGCCACAGCAGGAGTGTCCACATCGCGGCCCTGGGAATCACCTATCTGATTGCAAATCCTGCTACCATCATCCACCACCGAGACACGTCCCATGAATAAAGATCATACCTCTGCTCGAAAATCCCTTGAGATAACTGGTGGAAGGACACGATGAAGAAGAATGTATTTACAAAGACCTTGACTGGAACCAATTCAATATCAGATTCAGGGATTGGTTTCCGCAGTTGATTTCTTGATAGCGAATGTTTCATCCGCGCTGTTTAAGCATTATATATGTATACGGGTAATTATCTAAAACTGGGCACCATATATTTGGTTTCCACGTTACAATAGTGCTAATTAATTGTTTCTTTTATTTGTAGCAAGTCAAATAATTATTGTTGAATCTGTGTTCTGGGTGTTAAGTATGTTAGCAAGACTACATGTATTTAATTTATCCCACAAAATATATCAAAAGTATGCTTGTATGATTTTTTTGCTGAAGTGAAAAATGAAAATTTACATATCAACACCATCCATTGACCCAAACTATCAAAAAACTTGTTTTCAACTTGTTTTCAACTTTTTTCTCGTAAGACATAATTTTGTTTGCTTAATTGTAGTAAACAAAATCTCATTTGAATTTGTTGTATATGTTAAAATCATGTTCTGGTTGGGTCCTTCTATGTTACATGAGTTGTATTAACGTATAGCTCTATTTGTATAAGATCAAAATCAAAAAGTGAAATATTTTGGGGTTTTTTCAACTCTAACATGAAACCTTCATAGGAAGATGAATTCTGCTTTTATTGGGAATGTTTCCTCCTATTATTTGGACAATTTTCCCTTGTGGTTTCCATCTCAAACTTTATTGCCCAGTTGTCGAGAATCACCCATGTACCTTATTTGTATATCAACTGCGTGAAATGGTTTTATCTGTTAAGGATGGAAATCTGAGGGATTGGAACCTTGGTGCAACCCTCAGCTGTAAACACTTGGAGTTATGCCACAGAACCCAGGCTCTAAAGGCCCTAGTCACACATCACCGAATTGGGGGGAACGGAAAGAAACCGAACAACGTCCGTTGATATCCGGCAAAGTCTGGTTTGTGTCCGTTGCATATCCGTTGATATCTGGCCCAATCCGTTAGAAGTTTTGAACATGCACAAAACTTGGAACAGATGCCGCCGGATTGATGTCTAAGGTTCTTGTCCGGTTTGAATTTGTTTCGTCCGTTGGCTATCCGTTCATGTCCGTTTCATGTCCGTTCATATCCGTTTCATATCCGTTTCATATCCGTTTCATGTCCGTTCTTAGACCCAATATCGCAAGACTTTGATACATTTTAATACATTTTGATACTTATCACGCCCGAACCCCACCGGACTAGACAATTCTGTCCGTTGCTCGATCCGGCATAGTGTGACGGGCACTGAAAGCATGCACTGACATTGTGATATATAACCTTATCCCTTATTTGCATAAGCCTAATTGTGATGTTTTTTCAAGGGAAAATGCTTATTTATTCTCAGGGATCAAAGTATTGCCCATAGATTTAGCACAGGAGTACAACAATGGATGACAAGCATGTACCCGTTATCATACTGCGACACGGTAGAGCGCAGGCTTCCCATGTGGAAGGTAAGGAGTTTGAATCCCAGCCGAGTCAAACCAATGACTTATAAAATTGATACTTGTCACTACCTAGCTTGGCACTTGGCATTACTAGGATAGGACAAGGACTGGTTAGTACAGGGTTAAGATAATGTATCTGTGTGGAATACCGGGGCCATGGTGCTGGTGGTCTGGTTTCCCAGTGGGCTAGCACTATTAAGTCACCATGAGTGCGCACTGTCAAAAACCGGTATCCATCCTGATATGACCTAGGATATAAAACACAAACAAACAACAAACCCACTACGCAGGAAGTTGGTTCATTTCCGGAAAACCGGTGATGGCGGTTGTGCCACGAAGGTCTGTGTGTGTGCGCATGCGCGTGGATATTAAGACAACTCCCGACAGCACACCGGACGCGCTCCTTGAGTTTATTGGCCTGACACTGTAGCGCCACCTGGCGTCGGGAATCCAGTGTCCGGACACACGTGAAGGTTTTTGCTAACAAAACACGGATATTGTAGCTTTTTTTGTTGCTCTTTTTTTGTTGACAATCCTATTTGCCAAGGTCCAATAGTTGTTACATCTTAAAGTCCCATTAAAGCCGACATTGCGTCTGGAACTGCAGCTTTGTGTCTTGTTAGAATTTATATAAATATAGTTTTGCGCAAGTCTATGTATGCAATTGCTATATAGAGCAATTGAATTTCAAGAATTTGTCTTTGGTGTCATTCAACGTTTTCAACTTTTTCACGGTCATACAATGCGTATAGCGGGTGGAGGAGGTTGTCAGTCAAGTACAACTTTTATCGTTTAATAAAATGTTGATATTTTGGGGCATGTGTTATGCTCTGTATTAGAATGTTGATGTGCACTACTTTTCGGGGATGTGGGGGGGGGGAGGTAAGTCTAGCAAAGTAGTACACTTTGTATGACCATGAAAATGTTCCAAACTTTGGATGACCCCTTAAACTTAGCGACGTGTGACGCACCAGCAAACATTGTGGTTGGACGGTGGGGCTGTGCCATGTGTTGTTAGGACGTGCACCCACTTGTGACAGCGCGCACTCATTGCAACTTTATAGTGCTGCCCCACTGGGAAATCAGGCCACTGGCACCATGACCTGATGTCCCACACAGTCACATTATCCTGACGCTGTGCGCCCAGTCCCTCTCCTGACCTCATAACGCCAAGTGCCGAGCAGCAACAGGTACCTATTTTTATAAGTAATTGGTTTGACTCGAACACGATCCAAACTTCAGTCCATCCAGATTCACCGGTATGCACAATAAGTCCGGCCAAGGCCAGAGGAAGAAGTGAGGTGAGGATGGGATTAGTTAGGCAGTGGGTGGGGTTACCTGTTAGTTTTTAGTGAACATTAGTGGTTAGCCCCCTGGTGTATGTCTTGCTAGTCCTTATATAATCAAACTTCTAACAAAACCACAAAGGGCTACTAGAGCAAATAATGCACCACTACTAAAGCAGACCAGAAGCCAAATAAAAGCTCATGAGAGAAGCACGCTGGAAATGGCTGCCAAGTTGTGGAATGCCCAAACGGTAAAGGAACGACAAATTCCTGACCTAAAAACTTACAAAAAATATCTGTGCAAAATAAGGCTAGGAAACCCCCAGTAAGCTGCACTGCAAAGGGGCATGTGATATGTCACGGCCCACCAGCGGGATGCCCAATGGAAGGTAACCATGCCAAAAGTAGCCAGATAACACACCACACAGCTACGTACAAGCCTATGATATGTAAATAGGAGTAGGCTAGTCTAGTAATAAGAGTAGAAAAATAAAAACATATATACCAAGAAAATCAAAAAAAACTAACATAGGCTACTAACCATACCAACCAATTATCTATCTGCTACTGAAATGCAGGCAATCAAATACCTTATCAGCAGCCACTGTGTGGTAAGATAACACCAACACTACAACTGGCCAGCATTGAAAACAAGCCTGGGTACCCGGGCTTATATGCTATGGACAGTATAAATACAGCCTCAATAAAAAAAAAAATAAAAAAAAGAAAAAAAAAAATAAAAAAAAAGCTCCCACCCGCTCATCCCCATTCTCTCTCTTCAGCCCCCCCCCCCATCCTTACCCCCTCTCCCCCCCACCCCCACCCCGTTGTCACCACCACAGGTTCCACAAGAGGGCGGGAAGACAGGTTTATCCGGGTGAGACGGTAGTGGCCTTGAGGGCATGACCAGGTGACTCCCAGCCGCTCTCCGGCATGTCCCTACACCGTCCCTTAAAGCTGCATAGTCCGATGAAATATCAAAAACCAAACCAATTATTTAGTTTTGATTTTACATATCTTACTTACATACTGATTCACTTATTAAGCATTTGTTTCTGCATAGTCAATTTAACAGAACCTGTTACTGCAGAAGTCTATGGTGTCAGAGTTTTGGCAAGCTTGCCAAAAATAATTTTCCATGTTTGCACTCAAAATATCTCAAAGGTTTACCATTTAAAATCAAAGTAACTTTAACCTAATGTAATGTAGATACTAGTGATCGATCTAATATATTTATCTCAGAACAAATACAGAAATTCAAAACCATCAGACTATTTGAAGATTTATACTGCATAGCATGGATAAGTCCGAATAGACTTGTTTTCACCATTATACAGTTTGTCGATAGAAATACCGAGCCTACACTTTTACCTACCCAAGGGATTTTTAACCTCCCACACCACATAGGCGTGGTATGAGAGTAACTGGCCGTTGATGACGCTGTAAGTTATACACAGCTTTAACGATGCAGAGTGCGATGAAAGTGTCATGAGGTTGATGAAAATGGGAAATATTGCGCCTAGAGCGGGAATCGAACCCACATCTCTCTCATTCCAGGCCAATGTGCTAACCATTACACCATCTAGGCTCCCTGATGTCACCACCCTACCCACGCCTACCCGTCTACGAGGCTTCTTGTATGATAGCTCAAAACCAAAGCACTTGCCTCGATTTGATCCTAGATATCTAACTGAGATTCTGGTGCACTTCTGGAGTATTTGTTCTTGTATAGAAGGGGCAACTAATAGAGCTGGGTACTACTACTGCTGATGCCCATGATGTTAAATTAATGCCAAGATTAATGTCCCATGCTTCTACTTCAGATATGGCGTCCTGATATGGCCATATAGGTTGCAAGGACCTAAAACCACAACAAACAAGCATCAACTCAGACCTCTCCAAAAGTAGTCATTTAAAATCAAATATAATTCAAAATATAATTAAGTAGATTGGAATGATCAACTTAATGCCTGTACCCTGGAAAATGGCAGAAATTGAAAACCATCGGGACTATGCAATTGCAGTCTGATGGTTTTGAGTTTCTGACTGTTTTTCAGATAAGTATGGTAAGGTGATTGCTAGAAGCTACCTTATCTTAGTTTGAAGTAACTTTTATTTGAAATGACTACTATTTGAGATATTTGTAATGCAAACATGCACACACAATTTAGGCAAGCAATATTACAACTCTGACCATATAGGCTTCAGCTGTAACATGCTCTATTAAATTGACTCAGTATTCCCTTCTAGTTGAATTATTCACAGTCTATCAGAACAGCACACCATCGGGACAAGTGGAGAACCATTGCATTCAACCCTCGACTAGAGGACGGAACTATTGATTGATATGACCTTAGATGTTGCTAGGACGTAAAACAACAACAACCAAACAAACATTGATTGCTTGATTCCCTTCTAAATGCTTAATAAGTGTATCAGTATCTAAGTTACATAATTAGAATCAAATCTAGATTTGAAATATTGATGCTTCTATCGATCGGACTATGCAGCTTTAATAATTTGTGGTTGGTTATTCGACTTTAATGTCCTGGGAACATTGTTGGAGTTTAACGTCCTGGGAACATTGATGGAGTTTTACGTCCTGGGAACAAACGGTACCAGTCCTTGCCCTATTCTATTATTGCCGAGCGCCAAGCCAGGCAGCGACAGGTATCAATTTGATAAGTCATTGGTTTGACTCGACCGGGAAACGAACTCCCGGATCTCCCGCACGCGAGGCCCGCACTCTACCGATTCGGCCACCGCGCCCAATCGTGTCAGATGTAGAATCAAATCTAGTTTAGAAATGTTGATGCATCCATCGGACTGTGTAACTTTAATAATATGTGAATTGGCGCGACCCAACCGGCGCGTCCCTCCGTGACCAGAGGCCGTGCAAGGAGCTGCATCGCTTCGCCAGTTAACGCGGAGACCCAACGGAGGTGTGGGTATATACAGCAGGGGCGAGTTGGTGCCGCCATTCTCCAACAAGACGGCAGTAGAACGCCAAGTGGTGGTTAGTTGTTGGAGTTTTACGTCTTGACAACATCTCAGGTCATATCAGGACGGGGACCGACTTATGACTGTGTTGGTTGTTGGATTGTTACGTTCTGGCAACACCTCAGGTTATATCATGACCTGATGACGGGCACCAACTTATGACAGTGTTAGTTGTTGGGGTTATATGTCCTGGCAACATCTCAGGATGGGGACTGACTTCTGACAGTGCACAGTCATGGCGACTTCATAATGTTGCGCCCAGAGACAATTCCACCCGCACCATGCCCTGATATCCCACTTAGTCACATTATCCTGACACTGAACCAACCAATCGTTGCCCTATCACCTGTCTAGGAGGAAGCAACAAGTATCATTTTTTGAAAGTCATCGGTTTGAGTCGACTGGGGTTCAAACCTGTCAAATCGAATCCCACGATCTACCAAAACGGGAGACGGACGCTCAACTCATTTGGCCATCCCGCCTGGTATCCAACTGGTGGTGGACACTGTAACGTCACACACGGGACCACCTGACCTCACCCCCACTCCACCCACCACCACCGCCGCCACCACCACCACCACCACCATCACCATCAGCATCACCATCGTCGCCACCACACCCGACTGGAAGGGTCCTGGGCAGGTCCTCGCGGCACACAGGGGGCTCAGTGTGGATTTGGGCATCGGCCATATAGCAATGCAGCCCAAGCCACCTGGACACCGGGCTCACGTCTCATGGAGCAGTGTTACTTACTGCTCACTAGGTGGCGCTAAGAGTGTGTGTATATCTGCATACAGTCACACCTTGTCGTATGTCGGCGTACATTCACACACTGTATATAACTCTACAGTCACACCTTCTATATCGGGGTACAGTCATACCTTGTCGTATATCGGCGTGCAGTCATACCTTGTGTATATTGGGGTACAGTCACACCTTGTCGTATATCGGCACACAGTCACACCTTGTCATATATCGGTGTACATTCATGCCTTGTGTATATCGGCGTACAGTCGCACCTTCCCATATATCGGCGGCGTACAGTTACACCTTGTTATATATCTGGGTACAATCACACATTGTTGTATATCAGCATACAGTCACACCTTGTCGTATATCGATGTACAGTCACACATTTCCATATATTAGCATACAGTCACACCTTTTCGCATATCCGCGTACAGTCAATCCTTGTCATACCAGATAATACAAAATGGAGTTGGTATTAGTGGTGTGAGTCCACAGACAAAAATCCTCCAGTGCGACTGACACTGGTCAACAACCGGAGGACGTGAGGTGGGCGAGATGGCGCCACCGGTACAGTGTTGTATCTTACGGAGGATAATAATAATAATAACTAATATTACCTTGCGAATCTTTATACTCGCATAATACTTTATACATCACATATGTATATATATGTATATATTGATGAGTGAGTGGAAAGTCCTAATAACAACTGAGGTCGTAGCAGACTGGATATACAATGCTTGTGTTGATAAACTCTATAAAGAAAGCTGTCCACAAGCTATGTGTATATGTACATTCCCTGATAAGTTTGAACTGTCTGGTATGTAGACATTTAAATTACCAAATATATATAGGGAGAGAGACCCCCATATTAACAGTCAATGCCATATAGCGGCCACCTAGGAATCTTTTCCAATTTATCTCATAGCTAAGCAATTACTTATAACAGCTAATTGCGAAATCTTATCCTATTAACGGGGTTCCATTGTATATCTCTAGTTATATCATGGTGTGTGATATAGATGTAGGTATATGAGCCTGTCTCAAAAGGTGATAACTCTTCTTTTGTGTGTCCATTGTAACGATTGACACAAAACAACACAGAAACGGTTACACTGAAAACACAAGGACATTTGCTTCAAATCAATAAGTATTCTATTGGGATTATGAAAAACCATGTAAAATAACAAATCAGTTTATCCTGAGGAAATGCATAAGCAGATAGTGTGTTGATCATTACAATGGACAAAGTTGTGTCCCATGTTACTTAGCACCTTTTGAGACAGTCTCATATGCATACATATAGAAGCATACATATGTGTACAATGCCACATCCCACTCTGTATTGCTAACTATACAGATGTGCACAAGCCCTAGGGTGTACTAGTTCCAATTCGATATTGGCAAGTAAAGAGTTCTATGCATGTCTGTATAAACACACATACCTACATCCCACTGTATGCAAATATGCACATGCGGGCGCCATAAGTAAGTGCGCGACTATAACAAATAAAACAGCTTGGCATGTGAGTAGTAGCTATTATATTGAAAACTGAAGCTTGTTTTATTTAGCGACGCCTCTAGAGCGCATTGACATTTTTTTAGTGTATCATTGGATATTGCACTTCAAACATATGGTCATTCTGACATATTTCTCCAGAGAAAACCCACTGCTACCATATAGGCTACTCTTTCCGATAAGCACCAAGTGGTCTTTTATATGTACTTTCCCACAGACAGAACAGCACAATCCACTGTGGACCGCTGGATGGAACGGAGAATAACCCAAACTGCAAAGGGGTCCACTGAGATTGAGAAAGATCGATCAGATGATCGACAGCTTCACTGGTGGACTGAGCTATGTCCCCGCTCCCCTATTACATTGAGTGCCTTCTCCAGCCTGTCAACTAAACCCTGAGATCAAACCTGCAACAGGAGTAACAAAGTACTCAGCAATGGCAGTCAGATAACATAGATTAAAATCTTCCAGAATTCCGGACTTTTGATCTGCCCAATTTTTTCCCAGATTTAGTCCAAATTTGCAACCATTCCGGCTTTTCCCATCACTTTAAAAATCCGCGACAAAATTGATAAAATATTTTCCTGATTTTTAGTTTTTGTCAGGCCATTCTCATCTATGGATAATGAGGTATATGTGTTGGCATATGTTGGTGGAAATGTGGATGTGAGCCAAGAAGGCTGAATTATGACGCAAGTTGCCAGGTTTAGACGGTGCAGACAATGCGATATAAATATACAACAAGGTGTGACTGACGCGACTACGATAGGAGAGTGATTGTCTGTACGCCATCATTAAAGCTGCATATTCCGCTGGAAGCATGACATTTTGAAACCAACGCACTTAACCAGATTTAATCCGACATACCGAACTTAGACATGGACTCATTAAACATGTATTGCTGAATAGAAGGAATTCGAAATCAATTTTTAAAATTTTAATTAAGCATTTCGATTTGCATGCACAAATTAATTTAGGATATTTTCACTTCAACTATCTCCAAATTTAACCCTTCAAAATAACGTTACTTTAAACAAATAAAATAGAGTATTATTATCAACATAATATTTTTAGGTGAAACAAATTCAAATACAAATATTATTCAGAAAATAAATATATATATATATATAGAAAAGAAATCTAGTGAGAAAAAAAAAACAGAACCTGAAAAATCATCGAACTATGCAGCTTTAAGTTTAAGGTCCCTCCTGATGTGTCGATGCGTGTGCACCGGACTGTGACCGACTGAGCCCCTAGGCTTGCTAGTCCGAGACGCAAGCATTTCACGGCGTTACAAATAAATGTAAAGGGGAAAAAAGTGGTGTTGAGGAAACCAGAGATCAATTATCAATGTGTGATGCAGTTTAAAACCGCGTCTACCACTTTCATCCCAACCCAGCTGTAGCATTCCGGAACCAGTGATCTGGAATCGGACCTAAATGTGAATTAGGTATCGGTAGTCTCATATAGCAGCCTTATTTAGGTGTACCTCATCTATCCATGTGGTGTTCTCTGTGGCGGAGTGGTTAGTGTCTGGCTTTTTCTAGGTCGGACTCCTAATCTGAAGGTCGGTGGTTCGATTCCCCATGCCCCCACCTCTGCCAATTTGGATTTCCACTGCTGTGTATAATTTAGAGCGTCATCAAAGGCCTATTTGCTCTCATATAATGTCTATATGGTGTGGGAGGTTAAAAATCCCTTGGGTCGGTAAAAGTGTAGACTCAGGCTTTCTATCGACAAATGGTGAAAACAAGTCTATTCAGACTTATCCATGATAGGCAGCATAAATCTTCAAGAAATCCATATATACATGTTGTCTTAAGCAGAGCATTGGCAGTGGCTGCTTATATATAACGTATAAGTATGCCTGTCACTGTCCGGTGCCCGGGGGAGGAGGCGCTTATTGTATAAATTACCCTCAATTGACACAGATCTTCACTGATCACCCTGGAGGAGTGTGGTCGCGTGGTCGACATTCGTCCGCTAGGTGGCGATGTTAACACCTCCTGCTGGCTTATATTATAAGTGATAGCCACCCGGGCACAAGCGTATTTACCGACGGAGGGACGACAATGGAGGCGGGCAGTGAGCGGCGGAAATGGCTGGTTAGTTGTTGGAGTTTAACACCCTGGTAAAATCTTAGGTCATACGATACTTGTTGGTTGGTTGGTTGTTGGAGTTTGACGCCATGGAAACATCTATGGTCAAATCAGGACGGGTACCGACTTGTGACAGTGCGCACTCATGGCACCTTTATAGTGCTGCCCCACTAGGAGACCAGGCCACCAACACCAGGACCTGATATCCCACTCAGTCACACTATTGGGGCACTGAGCCAGCCAGTCCTTGTCCTATCCTAATAATGCAGAGCGCCTGGCTAGGAAGCGACAAGTATCAATCTTTAAGTCATTGGTTTGACTCGACCAGGGTTCGAACCCACGATCCCATGGTCTACCAATGCAGGAGACGGTCACTCTAACTCATTCGGGCATCCTGTCTGGTTCCACCCTGGAGGAGTGTGGTCACGTGGTCGACATTCCTCCGGTAGGTGGCGATGTTAACACCTCCTGCTGGCTTATATTATATAAGTTATAGCCGCCCGGGCACAAGCGTATTTACGCACAGGCGGACGACACTGGAGGTGGGCAGTAATGCGGCGGAAATGGCTGGTTAGTTGTTGGAGTTTGATGCCCTGGTAACATCTGAGGTCATACGATACTTGTTGGTTGGTTGGTTGTTGGAGTTTGACGCCCTGGAAACATCTATGGTCATATCAGGACGGGTACCAACTTGTGACAGTGCATACTCATGGCAACTTTATAGTGCTACCCCACTGCGAGACCAGGCCAGCAACACCATGCATGACCTGATATCCCACTCAGTCACAGTATCCAGGCACTGAGCCAGCCAGTCGTTGCCCCATCCTAATGATGCCGAGTGCCCGGCTAGGAAGTGAGAAGTATCAATTTGGCGCGAATGAAGTCGGCTCTGCTGCCTACTGGAGGAAGGAGTGTGGAGCTGGGAGCATCTCTGCCTGTACAGGAGGACAACTGAAATGGGTGCAATTTTAAGCGATTTGAACTGTAATCTGTACATACTGGTAGAACAGTTTATACAGCAACAAAGAAATCCCCATGAAGAACTTGTCCACATGAAATGTAAATAGACAATGCACAAGGACAAATCGGTTTTTACATAACTATTATATAGATATATATATTATATCACCCGGTGCGACTGACCATGTGGTGCATCCATTAGGGACAACGAATGCCAGTAGCGGCGCCACCGGTCGCATTTGTGAGTTCGAGTAGGCGTAATATAGAATAATCGGAACATATATAATAAATAATTCCCTTTGAATACTCGCATAATACCTTGTACATCACATATGTAATATATATAGTATATATAATACGTATTATATATATACTATATAGTATGTATTATATGTAATAAATATAATATATATAATACGTATTATATATAATATATAGTATGTATTATATGTAATATATATAATATATATAATACGTATTATATATAATATATAGTATATGGTATATAATATATATCAAATATAGAATATACCGAAGATGTATTGCGTTCAATGTAAGGTATGACGAGGGTGTTAGGAGGGCTGCGGCCTATTCCTTTGCAGTAAGATTTGCGTTGGGTGCATGCAAACTTACCAGCCTGATACCCTACCCTGAATGTACACTGGCCCGACCTGAATTCACCTGCCGTGTAAATACATTCCCAGAGCCCTTCTCAGCCGCCTACCCTCCCCCTACCCCCTCTCCCCTCTCCCCGCCCTCCCCCCTCCCCTCTCCCCTACCCCCTAGGCCCTCTCCACTGGGCGATACGCCGTCTCCTGGCAGTATAGTTTGGTGACTGGTATTAGCGGAATTTCCTCCGCCGGATGGCGAAACTTAGCGATGACACGATCTCGCAGCCATACCAGTTTCGGCGAGTTGTGAGAGTTTGGCCACTCACTCAGGTTGGAAATACGCATTGTCTCAGGCTGAAGATTGGTTGATTGTTGGAGTGTTACCTCCCTGCAACATATAAGGTAATATCAGGAACGGATACCGTCTTGTGACAGTGCGCACTCATGGTGACTTTATAGTGCTACCCCACTGGGATACCTTTTTCATGGAACGTGCACAGTGAGCTGCTACGGACAGAATTAGTTCTTGCACTTACCACCAGAGGACAGGTTGGTGGTGGAAATCCTCTACGAGACTTCTTCCACGGAGAAATCTGCACAATGTGCTGGTACTCACAGAATTAGTTCATGCAACTGCCATCAGAGGGCAGATTGGTGGCGGACCTATTCTATAAGACCCTTTCCACAGAGCAATATGCACAGTGAACTGCTATGCATGGCATTAGTTATTATTACTAAAGCCAGAGTGCGGTTTGGTGGTGGAGAGTGTGTATTAGGTCAGCTTCATCAGTGTGGGTGGACAACCGTTGGTAGTTAGCAGCACCAGGTGGCAGAAGCATCAGTGTGGGTGCAGATCGAATGGTAGTTAGGGCAACAAGCACGAGGTGGCAGCAGCAGTGCATAGATGCAAGAACGGACAGTCGGACTAGAATATATATGAGTACCTCTGTTACTTATATTCATATACTAGATTATACAGGCATCTGTCTATTGTCAGATTATATTGGTACAGGCATATATGAATGGTTAACGAGGCAGACGAACCCAGGAGGCGCCACCAGTTGAATTGGTAGAGTCACATAGCGAGGCAGTCAAAGACTGAGGAGGGAGTTTGCAGGACTTCCAGTATTTATACTTGTATAATCCTTATATATGACATATATGCTGGATATTGAACCTACTTAATTGAGAATGCAGTTCTACGACGGCTCTCGATACATGTCGGCGCCCACATGGATGGGCATGCCGACAAATTCCAACTTCTTCATCCATCAACCGGAAGTGGGGCCCCTGGCGCAGCACTGTGGGAAGCACACCAAGAATCCACACCAGAAGGAGAAGCGCGAGAAGCGTATCAAGGAGCGTCGCTTCTCTGACGTCTTACATGACCGCCCGGCGCATCACGTGACAGGGCGGGAACACCGTGGAGGAATCAGCGCAGAGGCTGACTTCCCCCAGATCGGGGCGATCATGAGGCCACCTGGCGGCAGTTTGCGCAACCATTGGTTCTATCCGGGACCATCAAGATTCTACAAGCGAGCGAAGAATTCTGCCAAGGCCAGGTTCGATAAGAAGGAGAAGAAAAGGAAGGAAAGGTATTACCATTCGGCCCCGCCGTCACCTCCGGTTGCTGGTTATCACGTGGGGGCGCTGATACCGCCTTATTTCGGTTTCCATCCACCGGCCGTGTTCGATGGACCACACGGGGTGAGTCCCCACGTTGACGCTTGCGAAATGACGGACCCTTTCGGAATCTTTGATAAGAAGAGGTCCCTGAGGCAAGGTCTGTCACGTGGTGATGTGTACGACGGCGATGATAAGAAGGTGAGCTATGCGACCACCATCACGCGCTCCAGGGATGGCGATATGCTAGTGCCGCCATTCCAAAGTAAAGTTGACGACCGCGTGTTTGTGTACGATGGGCATGACGAGAGGCTGGTCGCTATCGAGACACCATTCCCAGTGCCATCACAACCACCACCAGCAGCCTCTGCGGCCAGCAAAATGGCCATGACCGGCCAGCCGGTGCCCTTCTATGCCCCGATACGGCGACTCACTCAGCCGGAGCTCTGGTCGCGACCAGATCCAATGGTCAGCGAAGCGATGGCGAATTTTGACAGACATCTAGCTGAGTTTGAGTCTGCCGAACCGGAAAATGATATGCTGCTCTTCAACGGGGAGTCACAGAATCATGTGACTGGCGGCCACGCCTTTGAGTTTGAGCATGCATTGTCAGAGGTGGCGGGCATTTCGTTGCAAACTCAGCGTTCTGAGGATGTAAAGGGCTTCAAGTTCTGCACTGAAGAAGATGACATTGCAGTCGCCAGGAGTGACTTCTCTGAGTTGCATCTCACTGACGAGCACCACCAGGGGGCAGTACTGAAAGAATGCAGGGCAGTCGGCGGCCTGCCCGAGGAGCAGGCGGCCTACATCCAGCGCCAGGATGCAGAGCCAGGTCGCGTCACTGAACTGGAACGGAGTGTCAAATTAAAAACGCAGCACACAGAGTGTATCAGCAGACTGATGGAACCCAATAGGGCAGAGTCAGCAGACCGTGAAGAAAGCGATACTTATCAGGTTCCCGATGAAGGAAAGGGTCAAGATGAAAAGGAACAGCAGCAGCGGTGGTTGCATAGCGGTGGTGAGGCAGAGACTTCCGGTCAGCAAGACCGGAAGCATGCAGATGGAGACCGGGTGGTACCGGAAAAGGTCCGTCTGCTGTATGGGAAGGAGAATGGTGCAGCTGCCACTTTGCACATAGCAGCAGCAGCTGGTGAGGCCTCACCCGGAAGTGCAAACCCTGTTTCCGGTCCCTGGGTTGACCTGAGGCGGGTCACTGGGCGGACGGAACAGATCAGCAGATCCGCGCCGGCTCGCCCGCCGCTGCCCCCGGCACGTGTGACAGAATCCGCGGGGACCGGCATCGGCACCTGGCCGGCTCCCGCCGCCGCGACGACTGGTGGCGGAGTGGATCGGCCGCATCGCCGACAGGCCCCGGCGCCGCCATGCCCACTGACGGTCAACCCTGGTTTTCCGCCGGTCACCCCCGGTCACAAGAAGAGGCCGGCGCCGGGCGTGCCCGGGCAACCGAGGGGCGGCCTGTACGACGCTGCCGCCGGCCCCCAGGGGGTTTCCGTCCCATCCGCGGCCGCCGAAACCCACGTGGTGATCTGCGGGCCGAGCGTCGGCTATGACAGAGCAGCACCGGAACTGGACAGCCCCAATAGCGGCCGGCCACACCAGAGGGCGCTGCAGTCGCGCATCGCTGAACTCAACAATAACAACAACAACAACACCAAAGTATTCGGGGCTCCCTTTCCTGCGTCAGGGGCGCTGGCCGTTCACCAGTACATCCCCGCGTCTCCGCAACCGGATGTGGCCGGCTTGCCAGGAGGAGTGCTTACTGGCCTTCTCACGAGGTGGCGTGGGTATCAGGTTGAGGCTGTCGCTGCTACTTCCTCGGCCTCCCAGCCGGCAACCAGTGGAGAGGACGCCAAGACTCTTGTCGCCAGACAGACTGAACTTCCGGAAACTGGCGGCACCGAATTGGACATCCACACACCAGATGGCACTGTCATCGCTGAACTGGATGAACCGGAAGTGACGACCGGAAGTGGCAACCGGAGTGCGAAAAGAATGGATGTTTCAAAGATTGCGGTGGGTGGCAGGAGAAATGCTGTCAAGCAGGATGTTAGCAGTGCGGCTGTTAGTTGTGTGCAAAGAAGAAGCGACGTGTCCAAGATCCGCGTCCGTCCGGAACCGGAAGTGAAGGATGCCGGCAGTAGAAGCAAGTCCAACCCGAGGCAGATTTCAAAGAGAACGGATGTGTCTAAAGTCCGGGTGTAATTAAAATAAAACCCTGCTCTGTGAATATATGAATACGGGTCGTTCTCAGAAACTTGTGTACCACTTTTATGACATGGAAGACCAAAATGAAAACATTCCAATTAAAACAGAAAGCATTCCAAATAATAGCAGAATCCATATTTATATGAAGGTGTATATGTTGTTCATATGTCAGTGTTGAATTTTTTTGTCAATTTTTTAATGTTGATCTCGTGCAAATTGATAAAGCCATTAAAAATTAGTCGTGTAACATCCATTAGCCGTGTAAAATCCTTTTGGCACACATCCAAAACATCGCGTTAACACACAATGCATTCAAACAAGATTTTATTGATTAAAGTTAAGGAAGGAAGATTGTATCTTATAAGGAAAAAGTTGAAAGAACTATTTGGTGTCAATATGCAAATTTGCCAATTTTTACTTTATCAGAAAATCATATTAGCATATTTTGGATACATTTTGTGGGAAGATTAAATAAATGTAGTATTGCTGCCATACTTATTACACAAAGTAAACAATAACTACCTGACTTACTACCACTCCCCCCCCCCCCACCCCACACACAACGGAAATATCATTAACGATGTAACGTGAAAACCAAATGTGTTGTACACAATTTCTGAGAACGACCCATATATGCTTTGATGCCAACACCCTGTAAAACCATTACCAATCAATCAATCAATCAATGTAAAGTATATATAATGTAAACTTGACCTGTCTTCGCATAGATACATATAACGTACTATATAACATATATAGCACTGTGTTCTACACGCATATATGTATCTATAGATATGTATGCAACAATGAATTGCAATTTGCAATAGACAAGTTCGTAATCTCAGCCGCGCGGTGAATTGTGGGATGCACACAAGCAAATCAAACCCGTGCGAAGCGCATGGTACAGGGTGACGCATTGCGACAGCTATGGAATATGTTACTTTGTTGTTCCGACACATTTCAGTCTCAGTTTGAAAGTTAGAATACCAAATTAAAAGTAAATATTGATTAAGATCTGACTCTTTTATCTAAGGGAAAATAAAAAGAGTGGTGATCATCGCCGCCCGTGCCTCAAAAATCGCCCGTCCCTTATTGTTAAGAGTTTTTAATGTTCTGTTTAAATTGCTAAAAATGTGTCAGGCTAGCATAGTAGCTAGCAGCGATTCAACGTTCGTAGCACACAATCGGTGCAACATAGTTTAGGCACTTAGCCAGTTTTTTACATACACTCTGAAAGCATCAAATTCCTGTTTTTATTATCAAGAGGCTTCTAAATGCTGCACACAAAAATACCAGTTGAATAGTATTTTGTGTTGATTCCCAATTCATCTAGATCTACATATAGGCCTAATACTTGTGTATTTGGTTAGTAAACCCGAAGAGCTTACAGCAATAATATATTAGATTGGCTGAATTGCGTACGTTAGATTTTTGTTAGATTTTAAGTATAGCTACAGGGTTGTTTTTTCTCATTTAAGTCGGTACAACATTGTTAGGTGGGGGCAGGTTGATTATAATTTATGGTGAAACAACTTCATGTATTGTGAACAGATTTTGTGGGGATTTAGATGTTTAACTGCTCAAAATGCTTAATTGTGGACAGATTTGTCCTAGATATATTCATTCTAGTAATCTGTTGCATTAAGGTATCCATGTGCTAAATTGTTCGATTTTATTGAAAGTAATAGAAATACAGAAGTTTTGTGTCACGCATGTAGGTCAAAACAATGTACACGTGAAATGTTTTGATGTGCACACTGTTTTCAGCGCATGCGCTGTTTTGGAATTATGAATTCGACTACAGACCTCTTTCAATGTTTATAAACATTGTGTATGCACGCGCACCTTGGTTGCAGAACGAAGGGACACTGCCATTGTGTTTGCCGGTACGTGCAGTGCAAAACGTCTATTTTATTCAGAATTAATTGAAATGCAGAAGCGTACCCTCATAAATGTTTTATAATCTGTTCGTTGAATATGTTTTAGAGATATTTCACTTTGTGTGTATGAAGATTGCTCACGACCATTGACAATGCATTGAGTTTGCCAGTATGCGCAGTGCAAAACGTCTATTTTATTCAAAATTAATAGAAATGCAGAACCCTAACCTTATGAATTTAATATAATCTGTTCATTGCTATATGTGTTCCAATCAGTTTGTTTCTAGGTGGTGTGGTTTGTGAGATATTTCACATTTTCTGAATCAAGATTGCTCACTGCCATTAAGTTTGCAGTGTGACCGGATGTTGTTCGGCAGCCAAACTGTGCAGGCATTGACCTAAATACCTATGCTGACGTCATATGAAATAGGTCTATTGTAATATACAAATACCTTCACGTGCTATTGAAATGGGATTCGTCTGAGAAATAAAGCCTTAATTCCTATGTGAAACGGTACCTAGTCGCTAATGAAGTGTGCGGAAAATAATTATATTAATTAACATGTGATGTCAAATATTATGTTCGGTCATTTCTAACTACGATTGAAAATAAACCCCGATATATAAGCCGTACGGTGTTATTGATTGCGGTGCTTACAAGCTTACATGTGTCTGAACTCAGTCCCTGTACCACGTGACCACTCGTCGCCTTCTCAAAGCACATATTTGGTTTGTTTGGGGTGCGGCGTCGTCTGTGATTGGAGATGGCCCTTCGTTATTCGATGACCGTCTGTCTGGTGGCGCACTCAGGTGAGTGAAAGCAGAACTAACCAACCCCGACTGGTTCGGTGCGAAGTCAACGGGTAAAGCTAAGATTCCATATGTATGCGGCATGCGGAATGCGGTATGTGGCATAGCTACCCATGCCATTTTGGGTGTATTCTGCTCCAAATGTGTGAAGGAAAGTCAAAGTTACTGTTGTTTTCTATGGCAAAAGCACCAGCCTTCGCATTCACATTCGCTAAGATCGGTCCGTGGGTCGATCTATTTGGCCCATTCTCATTCGCATTCGCATTCGCATTCGCATTCGCATTCGCATTCGCATTCGCATTCACATTCGCATTCGCATTCGCATTCACAATTGCATTCAGACATATGGAAGCACCACTGTGCATTTACAAGCTTTTCAATTTGTTGTCACGTTCGCATTCGCATGCCGCATGCCACGTATATGGAATCTTAGCTTTATGTTGTGACAAGGCATACCACTGTTTAAAGCTAAGATTTAATATACGCGGTTTGCGGTATGTTAATGCGAATATACATGTTCTCCCAGCTTGTTCAAGAACGACCGCGAGTGGCGCCACTGAAGTCGATGCTACCGATTTTTCGTAGGCGATGGTTGACCCTCTCAAATATGTACCTCCTTTGGTATCAGTTTAGTGTCTGTTCTTGCATCGAGGGGGCGCCACTGTGTTGGCCTCCCACCTATAGATCGATGAATTAGCTGAACTATCGGACAGTGTGTTTGTTGCCAATATTTGCGTGATGCCCATGGGAACTTTATATCAAAGATTAGATCGACTAATATACCATGATTTCTGTGTGGTTTCCATTACATATGAAATCGACTACAATTTCTTTATGTTTCTATGTTACTGTTATGTGCTAATTAAGCTTTCTTTCGTTTGAGTTTTAAAAGTGTATATTAACTTTTCTTTTTAAAGACCTCGCTCTGTATTCCACCAACTCACTCAATCCATATTTCGTGAATAGAATTCATCATCTTATTTTGAAAAGACACATTTTTTTAAAGCCATACTTAGGCCAACTACAAAAAGATTATTGATTGTCCTTAGGATCACACAACTCAGAGTCGGGTGGAGATTTTCATTTTGATTTTACGCGATAGCCGAATGAGTTGAGCATCCACCTCCCGTTCTGGTAGGTCATGGGTTTGATTGATTGATTGGTGGTTTCTTTACGCGGTGTCGGCAGCATAGGTCATATTCACGGTGAGAATTTATATATTTTTTTATTCAACCATCGCTTTTACCTATAATGTAAAAGCATACAATCAATGATGTGTCGTGAGACATTCATGAACCCTGGCCAAGTCAAACGAATGACTTAAATATTGATAATAAAGTTGGATTACTGCTAACGCGACGCATTCTTAAAGCCCCTGTCACACATTACCGGATTGAGCAACAGACAGAATTGTCTAGTCCGGGCGTCATAAGTATAAAAATGTATTAAAATGTGTCAACATTTTGCGATATTGGGTCAAAGGCCGCTGGACGAACGGAGATGAAACAGACATAGAATGGACATGAAACGGACATGAACGGATAACCAACAGACAAAACAAACTAAAACCGGATAAGAACCATAGTTGTCAATCCGGTGGCATCCGTTCCAAGTTTTGTGCATCTTCAAAACTTGTACGGACACAAACCAGACTATCAACATACTTTGTTCGGTTTCTTTCCATTTCTTCCAAAACGGTGATGTGTGACAGGGGCTTTACAGTTGAAAAAACAATCAGGGATGGGCGATTTTTCAGGCACAGGCGGGGACGATCACCAATTTTAATTCTTGTATTTGTCCTTATTAAACAGAGCTCTCCGAGAAGTGTGGTCAAAAACTGTCAGTCATCCTATAAAATATATGTGACGATGATTGTTTCCAAAAACAAACCACTGATTTCCAAGTTTTATCAGTGAAGTATTTGGCGCTGTTTGTCTGCTTTTTCGTTTGTCTATGATCTGCTGCTCGATTTGATGTAGTTATCTCAAATATAGATATTTATCTCTGATCTGCTACTCGATCTAATATAGTTATCTAACATTCAGATAACTATAGTAGATCAGGCATTTAAAAAAAAAAAAAATGTATTTACCATGCTCATAATGGATAAGTGGGTTAATACTTGTTTTCACTGCTGGGCAGCACTAGTCCAATTTGATTCAAATCATTGGAATTTAGTTTTAGTAATAATTTAGGTTGTGTTGCTTCTTGTTTATGTTTATAACCTACTCTAATTTAATTTGACAAAATAAATTGCTAAGTTTGAATATATTTGAGGTGAAAGCATGTAACTTAATTTCAGAGTATTTCCCAGTGATTCTGTCGGTGAAGCCTTCTGTCAGGGTAAAAGCCCCTGTCACACTTCACCGGGTCGAGGAAACGGATTGAAACGGAACAAAGTCTGTTGATATCCGGCAAAGTCCGGTTTGTGTCCATTGCATATCCGTTGATATCCATTGAGATCCATTGATATCCATTGATATCCGTTGCTCTGACCAATCCAAAAATAGAGATAAACATTGGAATCAAAGCTACAAAAAATGTATTGTTTATATTTCTATTGTTTTGTTCATTCCTCCATAACTATATGATTACATGAAAAGTGGAATTAGTGAGAATTAACATTATTTTCAGGGATTAATCTTTTATTTAAACAGATTTTGCACCTGACCTATTCATATGTAGCTTAGATACTTATCAAAGCCGTATTGTATATATCTAACTTAGATGCCGGTGCACTTATTAAGCATTTGTTACCGCATAGAAGGGTTGGTTGTTCGATTTTTACATCCAGGCAACATCTAAGGTCATATCGGGATGCGTACTGACTTGTGACAATGCGCAGTCATTGTGACTTTATAGTGCTGCCCCTCTGGGAAATCAGGCCACTGGCACCATGACCGGATATCCCACACAGTCACATTATCATGACACTGAGCTAACCAGTCCTTGCTCCATCCTAGTAATGCTGAGCGCCAGGCTAGCAAGCGGCAAGTATAAATTTTATAAGTCATAGGGTTGACTTGACCGAGAACCGAATTCCCATTCTTCCGCACGCGAGGCCCGCACTCTACCGATTCGGCCACCGCGCCCGGTCGCTGATTTGGTAATGTCGGCTCGGGAACTGGCGGGAACCCGACACGTCCTGTCCGATTGTCGGCGGCTGGATGCTTTGAATTGGAATTATTGTTTTGCGGGAGAATTATGAGGTAATAAACCGTGAGCTTACAATCGCTGATGATCGGAAGTTGGTTTGTTGTTGTTTTACGTCATAGCAACATCTAAGGTCATATCACGTGTGACAGTGCGCACTCATGGTGACTTTACAGTGCTGTCCCACTGGGAAACCATGACCTGGTATCCCACTGAGTTACATTATCCTGACACTGAGCACACCCATCCTTGACCTGTGCTAATAATGCCGAGCGCCTGGCTAGGAAGTGACAAGTATCAATTTTTAAGTCATTGGTTTGACTCGACCAGGGTTCGAACCCACGATCTACCAGCACGGAACATGGACGCTCTAACTCATTCGGCCATCCCATCTGGTCTAATCGGAAGTTGGACACGTGACACGGGGATGGAGGGGTGGTGGGGGGTTGGGGCTGTGTGGAGGTAGAGTGGTGTTGGTGATGCGGTAGAAATGAGGGTGGGTGGGTAATACTAATAGTAATAGTCTAGTGGTTAGTGGAGGGTGAGAACTGATTTTGAGGTCGACTGGTGGTTGGTTGGTTGTTGGAGTTTTGCGTCCTGGCAACATTTAAGGTACTATCATGATGGATAACGACTTGCGACAGTGCACACTCATAGCGATTTTTATAGTTCTGCCCTACTGGGAAATCAGTCCACTGACACCATGACCCGATATCCCACTCGGCCACATTATCCTGACACTGAGCTAACCAGTCCTTGTCTTATCCTAATAATACCAAGCACCTGGCTAGGAAGCAATAAGCAACAATTTTTAAGTCATTGGTTTCACTCGCCCAAGGTTCGAACCCATCGCTTCGAATCCCATGATCTACCGAAGCGCGAGACAGATGCTCAACTCAGTGGAGGAATGCAGGTATTGCAGGTATAGCAATAATTCAGGGAGGTTGACGCCCCTGCCCTGCAGAGTTGTAAACCACTGCCTTGTGGTACAGGTTCTTGACAGAACCGAAGGCTAAGGGAGAAAACCCTAAACAGAAAACCATGTCACTGTGGCAGCATAAAGGGCGGTTGATGTATGGAACTCCCAACATCTCCCGACCAGCCACTGAAGGGACAAATAGTTTTGTGCCTGCCTTGACATGTTCTTGCCGGTGAAACCTCTATTTTCTCCCCAAGAGAATGCTGCTGGTAACTTGCAAAAGCCAGCAGCACTTCAACACTTTTGCAGGCAGCTTTCATGAAATGTCTCATGGACGCAGCTCTCACAGCAGAGAGCTAAATGGAGAGTGGCAGTCAAGTAATGAAAGCAGTCTTTGTCGCATCACGACCGACAGCATGATGATGATGATGATGGTACAGTGGAGTATCTTAGCAACCAGTAAACACAAGTCTCGTTGGGTCTGATTTACCTACAAGTATAACCACTGTGGGGTTTGCTGCCAGTTTGTGCAACTTGGGCGTCATGACATCAGTATTGCCTACTTTATTTGTCATCTGCGTTGGATTTGGCCGGAAATTCCATCACAATGAGGAGCTTATGATGTGGAAATATCCATTTGGTCACGTGGTTATCGGCATGTGAAAGGATGGGAGTAAACTGGTAAAGGAGTGGAACTGAGGCTGGGATGAAAAGAGATAGCGCACTGTCAATGTGCAGTCAATCTGTCATCTGCTTTGTCAAACAAGACAACTCTCTGAAATATCACCGCATGGACAATTAATAATGCAGCCATTTTAATGGGAATTGATCGCAACGCACCTCGGGTGGAGAGCGGCTTTGGTTGGCTGTTGGAGTTTTACCTCCTGGCTACATCTAAGGTCATTTCAGGACCGGAACCGACTTGTAACTGTGTGCACTCATGGCAAATTTATAGTACTGCCCTACTGGGAGATATCCACTCAGTCACATTATCCTAATACTAAGGCAACCAGTCCTTGCCATATCCTAATCATCCCGAACTACGAAGCGACAAGTATAAATTGTTATAGTGATTGGTAGACAGGAAGTGTGAACACTTATTTGTCATTGGTTTGACTCAACCAGCGATCGAATCCATGGGTTCGAATCCCACGATCTACCAAAACGGGAGAAGGATGCTCAACTCATTCGATGACAGGTCAAAACGTTGTCTTGGGAAGCAGACGACGTTTGCGGTTTGTTGCTATGCATGGCGGAAGGCGGCCAGATTCTAGCGCCTGAATTCTGCCCACCCTGTTCTCACTCCTCGCTGCTTAATTGTCCATAGCGGAAGTGATTCCAGAAGCAGACGACACCACACATTGTTCACTTCCGGTCCAGAAATCATTGCCGGCCGTAAAACCAGTTTATCCTTGTTGACGGCTACAATCGTTACTTTGGGAATTCACTTATTTTCATTATTTCTTTGAGGTCTGCATATGTCTGGTGTTTGGTTTGTTTGGTTGTTGTTGTTTTACGTCCTAGCAACATCTAAGGTCATATCAGGACGGGCTGTTGTTTGGTAGATAATAACAATAATAATAACGAGATTAGACGGGATGGCTGAGTGGTTAGAGCTCATGCTTCCCATGCAGCAGGTCATGGGGAGCGATATTCAGGTCAAGAGACGAAATAACGACTTTTTAAATTTATAGGTGTTACTAACTTCGCTGGTTCCTGACATTGATAGGATAGAGAAAGGACTTGTTGGCTCAGTGCCATGATAATGTAACTTAGTGGGATATCATTGCATGGAGTTGGCCGCATGGGATCCCAGTGGCGCAACACTATAAAGCAACTTCGACTGTGTACTCTCGCAAGTCGGGATCGGCCATCTATGATACTATTTTAGATGTTGCTAGGACGTAAAACAACAACAAACAAACAACAAACAGATGTTACTAGAACAGAAAACCCCCATCCAATGAATAACTGAATAAGCCAAGCTAAATAATTAAACTCGCTGAGTATTCCAACCTCACGGTGCGACTTCTAATATTAGGTTTTGCGGGGACGCACCCACAGACGCCAGATAGCTCGCTGCGCAGACGGCATCCTGTGTGCATCCCCACGGATGTAATATGTGTGATTGATGGTGGCGCCCTCTGTGTGTGGTCATGTGAAATGGGGAGTTCTAACCCAAAAAGATCCCCCTCCACCCCAACCCTCGCAGCATCCACCCGCTCATGTTCCCTAGGCAACCACTACAAAAGAAGCAACATTAAATTGTTTGTTTTTTTAAACTGTTATTAATTATGCTTGCACTGCACCAGATTGCATCGATCTTTCACAAGGGATTACTTCCCATGGAAGTGTATCACAACGACTGTTCATGTCGTTTTGAGGTAATAAGCAGCATTGTTCTGATTGAAAACTTTGACGCAGCGAAAGAGGAAGTCAAGGCAGGAAGTGGAAATAAGCACAATTTATGATATGTATAAAGTGTGGGGGGGGGGGCAATGTACAATGAACGGGATATAGATATGTAATGTACAAAGGTAACGGTATAATAAAGTCAGGTAATGAGGATCAACTGAGGATCAATGTTATTGTCATGTGGGGGGGGGAGGGGGGGGGAGGTGCCCCGAAGAGCCCTCCGCCCTATAGAGGAGAGTAGTGTTAAGGGTGGGTGGGTGGAGAAAAAAGGGTAGGGGAGTGTGTCTGGCAGGGCGTGGAAGCATAGTGGCTGGAGGAGGCAGGGGAGCCGCGTATAAGGCAGAGAAGCGGGGGTTGGGGGTTGGGGGGTTATGTAACCCCAACGGTCGGTGGCGGGCAGGCGGGGGCCGGGGGGGGGGGGCACTCCTCCTTCACTGCGAATCAAACGCAATGCAAGCATTACGACCAAAGTTGCATAGTCCGATAAAATATGACATTTTCAAAACTAAAACAATTATCTAGATTTTATTTTTTACATATCTAACTTAGATACTGATCCACTTTTTGAACATTTGAAGCATAGAAGGCAATACTGAGTCAATTTAACAGAACATGTTACTGTAGAGGTCTATGGTCTCAAGAGTTTTGGCAAGCTTTCCAAAACAAATTTCTGTTGTTTACACTTCAAATATCTCAAAAGTTTACCATTTAAAATAAAAGTAACTTTAATCTAATGTAAAGTAGATACTAGTGATTGATCTAATATATTTATCTCAGAAAAATTACAGAAACTCAAAACGATCGGACTATGCAACTTTAAATGTGGAATTTGACAAATGGGGGCTCATTAAAAAATTGTGTTTTTTTAATGGATATTTTGGCATGATAAGTTACAGTTTGGGGATCAGTATATATGTATGAAGCAGGCTCAAGTGGATAAATCTGATTGGAAGAGGCTAATATCCTATGGTGACCCTTCCAGCATAAGAATGGTACGAACCCCGGTTCAGTTTCCTGGGGCTAAAGGTCTTTCCACGTGTACTTATTTAATGTCTGATAGGTGTCTACTTGTACAAACTAGCACGTGCGTGGATTTGTTTGTAAATTAATTTATTAAGCTTTGCTTGTTAGTTGGGGGTTTTACATCTTTGCATCATCTAAAGTCATATCAGGATGGGTATCGACTTGTGTCAGTGCACACTCATGGCGACTTTCAATCAATCAATCAATCAATAGGAATCAGCTATGATAGGCCTTGGACCTGTTAGCCGCTCTTAATTAATAGAAATGGAGACAGTTCTTCAGATGTGGTGGATCGTTGCAACTGTCACTGACTCCAAGATATATGTAATGCTTGACAGACTTTAATAGTGCTGCGCCACTGGGAGAGCAGCCCGCTGATACCATGACCTGATATCACACTCAGTCACAGTATCCCAACACTGCGCTAACCACTCCTTGCCCTATCCGAGTAATGCCAAGCACTAGTATCAAGTACAAGTATCAATTTGTGTAAGTCATTGGCTTGACTCAGCTGGGATTCAAACTCCCGACCTTCCATACGGCAAGCCTGGTTTGGACCACCACATCAGGTCAGTTGTTTAAAAAGGGGAAATTGGTCTTCCTCATTCCACTGCTCCTTGCCCTATCCTATTCCTCGTATAGTAGTAATGTCAAACCGCAGGATAGGCAGCTACAAGTATAAATCTTTAAGTCATTGGTTTGACTCGACCAGGGTTTGAATGTGGAGGTTTCAAACTGGAGGCAGGCGCTCGACTCATTCTACTTTCCATAGTTGGGAGATTGTGGGTTCAAACCCTGCTGGAGTCAAACCAATGATTTAAAAATTGATACTTGTCGCTTCCTAGCCTGGCACTCGGCATTATTAGGAGACGGCAATTACTGGTTGGCTCAGTGTCAGGATAATGTGTCTAAGTGGGATAACAGGTCATGGTGCTGGCGGCCTGGTCTCCCAGTGTCCCATGAAGTCGCCATGAGTGTGCACTGTCACAACTCTCTACTCATCCTGATATAACCTTATATGTTGCTAGGATGTAAAACTACAACAAATAAACAAACATTGTGTAGAATGTTACATATTGGTACAACAGGAAGGACGGACCGGTTACACCGTAGTAAAACAGCCTCAGTGGGTGATAACCATTGCGTGCTTTGAGGGAATGCCTCAAACGGAACCATTCAGCTTTTGTCGATTTGGATTCTGGTTCATGACAATTGGAGCCTGATACTGCTTGCTTGTAAAAGTATTAAAACTGCGTAGTCCGATGAAAGCATTACATTTTCGAAACCGAAATGGGTTGTTCTATGAAACTGGGCACCACATATTTGGTTTCCACATTACGATGCTGATAATTTGTTCTTTCTTTTATTGATTGATTGCAAGTCAACTAATTATTGTATCCTCTGTGTATTAAGTATGTTAGCAATGGTACATTTATTGAAGCTATTCCAAGAAGGAAATTAAAGGTTTACTTATTTCGATTTTGTGCTAATGTGTAAAAGAGAAAATTTACACATTTACACTATGCATATGTCCAAAGTTTTTCTAATTATTTTTCAACTTTTTTCTTGTAAGTCATAACCTTGTCTGCTTAACAGTAATCAATAACATCTTGTTTGACTATGTTGTATATGTTAAAATGAGGGTCTGGATGTGTCTTTGATTTTCATGTTATGTGAGTGATATTAATGTATTGCTCAATTTGTATAAGATCCAATTCAAAAAGTGAAATTCATGTTTTTCAACTCTGACATATGGACAACATGCAAACCTTCATAGGACATTGGATTAGGCTATTATTTGGAAGTTTATTTGCTATTATTTGGAAGGTTTTCACTTTTGGTTTCCATGCCACACTTTTGTGCCCAGTATTGGAGAATGCCCAAATACTTATTAAAATTTGATTCTACATAGCGATTTTAGACAATGGTGCCCTTATTAAGTATTTCTTGCTGCATAGAAGGGAATGCCGAGTCATGTCTCCGTCTCCCGTTTTGGTAGATCGTGGGATTCGAACCCATGGGTCGAGTCAAACCAATGACTTAAAAACTGATACTTGTTGCTTGCTAGCCAGGCGCTCAACATTATTAGGAGAGGGCGAGGACTGGTTGGCTCAGTGTCTGGATAATGAGTGGGATATCATTACCAGGACCGTCCTGATATGACCTTAGATGTTGCTAGGATGTAAAACAAAAACAAACAAACAATCATTATCATGCCATGGTGTTGGTGTCCTGGTCTCCCAGTGGGGCAGCACTGACACAAATCGGTAGTCTTCCTGATATGACCTTAGATGTTGCCAGGACGTAAAACTCCAACAACCAACCAACAAGGCAACTACCAAATTATTGCTGTTTAGCGATGAAATAAACCGCTATGTGACTTAATCGTTATGGACAGGGTAAGTAAGCCATCACCCAAAAAAAACACCAAGCGCAGTTTCCAAATGCTGTTCAGCGTCCTGATTAAAGTTGCATAGTCCGATGTTTTTGAATTTCTCTATTTTTTCTGAGATAAATATATTAGATCAATCACTACTAAGTACTATAGATACTTTACATTAGTTCAAAGTTACTTTTATTTCAAATGGTAAACTTTTGAGATATTTTGAGTGCAAACATGAAAAGTTAGTTTTGGCAAGTTTGCCAAAACTCTGACACCATAGACTTCTGCAGTAACAGGTTCTGTTAAATTGACTCAGTGTTGCCTTCTATGCAGAAACAAATGCTTAAAAAGTGCATGAGTATCTAAGTTAGATATCTAAAATCAAATCTAGATAATTGGTTTGGTTTTGAAAATTTGATGTTTTCATCGGACTATGCAGCTTTGAGGTGGCAATGGCGGAGGTGCGCCGATTGATATTCCGTCCTGATATGATGACATTAGATGTTGCTAGGACGTAAAACAACAACCAACAACAACAACAACCCGATTGACATTAGCGTGACCAGGGCCTGGCCCGCTAACCTCGGCGCCGCCTGAGGACAACGTCCGGGGGCGCCACATGGCCGGCCACGCGGGGACCTAAGCCGGTCTGAATAGAGCAGTGCGAGCTTCCGCCCTCAGTGCAGCGGCTTAGGGGCCGTCCAACGTTTTCAACATGTTCACGGTAGTACAAAACAAAGCGTACGGCAAGGGGGAGGGGGGGGTGGAGCCCGACACTAAAGTACAACTTGTATCGTTCAATAAAAATGTTGACATTTTCCCGCGATCTTTTGGGGGGTATATTTGTTTGTTGGTGTTTTACATCCTGACAACATCTAAGGTCCTATCAGGATGGTTTAGAAGTACAACTTTTATCGTCCAATTAAAAAGGTTAATATTTTATGGCGATTTCTTTTTTGTATATTTGTTTGTTGGTGTTTTACATTCTGGCAACATCTAAGGTCCTCTCATGATGGCTATATTGCTGCCCCCAATGGGAGACCAGGCCCCCGGCACCATAACCTGATATATCACACAGTCATATTTTCCTGATACTGTTCTAACCAGCCCTTGTCTTATTCTAATAATGCTTAGCGGCTGGGTATGCAGAAACAAGCCTACACTTTGTAAATCATTAGTTTGACTCAGCTGGGTTTTGACCTTCCGACCTTCGTCACTGGAAGCCAGCACTCTTACCTATTAGGTCATCGAATCCGGTCTTTGTACATTAGTTGATTAAGCGAGGGAATTTTCAATGGCGGATAATTGGTTTTCATTTCACTGTGTTCCTGTTTGTTTATTTTGTTTGTTTGTTGTTGTTTTAGGTCCTAACAACATCTAAGGGCATATCAGGACGGGTACTAACTTGTGACAGTGCGCACTTGTGGCGACTTTATAGTGCTGTCCCACTGGGAGACCAGGCCTGATATCCCACTAAGTCACATTATCCTGACATTGAGCACACCAGCCCTTGCCCTGCCCTAATAATGCCGAGTGCCTGTCTAGGAAGCAACAAGTATCAATTCTAAAGTCATTGGTTTGACTCGACCAGGGTTTGAAGCCACGACCCCACGATCTACCAGCATGGAAGACGGACACTCTAACTCATTTGGCCATCCCGTCTGGTCCATTCACTCTGTTCCTTGTCCTATACTACTACTAGCAATGCTGAACACCAGCCTAGGTAGCGTCATGTAAACATTTAAAAGTTATCTGTTTAATTTGACCAGGCTTCCAACGCGGGGATTTGTATCCCATGACATACCAAAATATGTGGTGAGCACTCAACTCATTCAGCCACCCTGTCTGGGTCTGTTGTAAAATATTGATGTGTACTACTTTCAGGGGCATGGCGCGGGGTGGGCGAGGATGTCTGGAAAAGTAGTACCCTTTGTACTACATTGAATACACTGATAACTTTGGACGACCCCCTAGCGAACTACCGGGCCCGGTATGCACTCGGTCGAATAGAGCATGCGCAGTTTCGGGACTTCCGGCGAAAACTGGTCAGTGCCAGTCCTGATAAGACCTTACATGTTGCCAGGACGTAAAAGTACAACAACCAACCACCCAACTAGCGTTAAACATGGTTCTGCATATTTGTAGACCTCAAGTGTGTAGACATGAGCTTTTGGCTTTGACCCATTTGAAATGACCCCTAGGATTGTTATATGTCCCTAAGCCAGTACACATTCACATCGATTGTAACCATGGTAACATCCTGCTGAATGGAATATCACCCTCTTGGGGTCAACTGCGAGGTCACCTGAGAGTCGATAGCTTGCATCGTGCGGTGTGTCTTCACCGGCAGGTGAGATTTTCTTATTTCTGGATTTGTTCTTTGGGGGACAGGGAGGCGGGGGCGGGGGGGGAGGTAGACATGGTTGAGTATGGTGGGCTTGTAGGGCCTTCCCAGTGAATGCACTGATTCATGCCCACTGGCAAGTGGAGGGATGTGAAGATGACTGGGTTGAAGGTGTGGGGTCGATACTTCTCCCAAAGCCCTTATCCGATGTATTCAAAACCGAGATTGTAATTGAAGAGAATGCTGCCAACGGGCCGGGCCTTTAGCGTTCAGCTTTCGTCACCTACCAACCCCAAGGCACACATTTCACACTTCCCGCACTTCACGCACTTCACGCACCTCATGCACTTCATGCGCTTCACGCGCTTCACTCGGTTCACGCGCTTCACTCGGTTCACGCGTTTCACACGGTTCACACACTTCACACACTTCACACACTACACACACTTCACAAACTGCACACACTTCACACACTTTACATGAGTTAGGGCGTCCGTCTCCCGTGCTGGTTGATCATGGGATCGCTCGTCCATATCCCGCATCCATATCCCACATTGATATCCCTAATACCTATCCCTCATCCATATCCCTCATCCCTATCCCTCATCCCTACACCTCATCCCTATCCCTCATCCTATCCCCCATCCTTGACTCTTCATCACTCTTCATTCGTCATCTCTCACCTTCATCCCTCATCGGCTAGCATTGCCACCTACAACCTGCAGGGCCACCTGCGACCTGTTGCACCATCTGCCGCGTGCAGTCTACAGCGCCACTTGCCGCCTGCAGCACTATCTGCTGCCTGCAGCGCCACCTGCAACGTGTAGTCTTCAGCGCCAACTGCAGCGCCACCTGTAGCCTGCATCGTCACCTGAAGCCTGTAGCGCCATCTGAAGCCTGCATCACCTATGCCGCCTGCAGCGTCACCTGCCATCTGCATGCTGCCTGCGCAGATGGCAGCATGCAGATTCCTCCACATCCAGCTGCACTATTCCTCTCCAGTTGCTCGCCTCCCGGGCAGGAAACAGCCACCGCCCAGCTTACGGCCACACTGCTCGCCCAAACACACCACACACCGCCGTGCAGTGTGACGGCCGGAAGCAGTGAGGGGGAGGTGGGACCGGAGACCGACCGTGCCGGACGGGCGGAGACACACAGACACACAAACCCGCGCAGGAAGGAGTAAATAGGGCCACCCTGAGAGGTGCGCGCGCACTTACTGGAGGAGGAGACTACCCACGAGTGCCGGCCAATGCCCACCCTGGAGGTGGGTGTTCACTCAAGCCTGACGAGGCCCCGAGGAGGGAGTTACGCCCGGGCGCAGCGGACTGTTGGGAATTGTGTGTTGGAGGCTGCCTGTTGAGCCGGATACACTGCTTGGCGCTAGGTGGTGCTGGGTGGCGCGTGCACTGCTGCTACAATTACACGCTCAACTCAGCGATGACACGCTCAGCGCGTTGAGGCGCGCCCGGACGCGGGCTACTCTTACCGGCCGCCCATCCGCTCTTTGTAAGCAACACCGTCAGCAGTGTGTAGTGAGCGGGTCGGCGCCACCTAGGGGAAACCCCGGGAACCTCCCGGAAGCCGGGCCGGCCGCATTCACGGGCGGCTCACTGACGGGTTGAGGAGGCTCAGACGTGGGCTACAGATGGGAGGGTGGGGAATGGGGGAGGGGCAGTTACTGTTTTTTGTTTTTTAAATATTTTATTCATATATGTCTTTTGTCAGTGCTGTAGCACTGGTCTTCCGACCGTAAGCGTTAAAGGTATATAGGTATAAGTATTTACACACATTTTGTTGCGGTAGGACATAGGTGGAGCGAGGGGGGTAGAGGAGGTTAGAGGGGTTAAGTGGGCATTCCTTACACGACTGGCTATATTTAAAAAATAAAAATAAACAATTATTTTCCATACTGCTCTGTATATGACCAAATATTGCATATATGTCTATGTACATTTTTGTACGTCACTTGGGGGTTCCTACCTTTATTATAACCAAATTATAGATAAGTATTCATATTTCTGTGCATATGGTAGCATTTTTAGCTTTCCCCTAACCGTATGTCTCCCGGGTGCCCAGCTCACCATGTGTTTCCCCTCCTCACCCCCTGTGTGAGACCGTTCCGTAATGCTCAGTTGCCTCACCTGGTGTTAAACTAATGGACACATCAGACTCAGGTTTCTATTCGCACCCTGCGTGCCGCATACCGCATGCTGCACCGATCGCTACATGGACCGATCGGAAAATGCATTCGCATTCGCATGCCGCATACTGCACACCGCGTGTAAGGAATGTAGCCCATAGGCTTCAAGGCATTTCAATATTTTGTCGCATTCGCATTCGCATTCGCATTCGCATTCGCATACTGCATACCGCATGTAAGGAATGCACCATTTATGTTGGACGGAGAGGGTTCAGTCTCAGGTGTGTATGTGTGTGTGTGTGGGTGGGGCGAGGTGGGAGTGGTGTTGGAAATCTGGATGATTTTTGTTTAAAGTTGCATAGTCCCATGATTTTGAGTTTTGGTCATTTTTCTGAGATAAATATATTAAATCGATCGTCATAATCTACCTTACTTTAGGTTGAAGTAACTTTTATTTTAAATGGCTAACTTTTATATATGCGAAGTGTAAACATGTCAAATTAGTTTCGGCAAGCATGCCAACATTGTTGACATCATAGGCTTCTGCAGTAAAATTGACTCAGTTTCCCCTTCTATTTGTACAATCAAATCTAAATAATTGTTTTGGTTTTGAAATGTTTATGCTTCATCGGACTATGCAGCTTCAAAGTAAAGTACCGGGCACGGTGGCCAAATCAGTAGAGCACAGGCCTCGCGTGCAGAAGATCGGAAGTTCGCGAATCCGGTTCCCGGTCGAGTCAAACCACTGACTTAAAAACTGACACTTGTCGCTTCCTAGCCTGGTGCTCGGCATTATTAGGATAGGGCAAGGGCTGGTTAGCTTGGTGTCAGGATAATGTTAGTGAGTGGGATATCGGGTCATGGTCCTGGCAGCCTGATTTCCCAGTGGGGCAGCACTATAAAATCGCCATGAGTGCATACTGTCACAAGTCGGTATCCGTCCTGATATGACCTTAGATGTTGCTAGGATGTAAAACATCAAATCCGATGAAAGCATAACATTTTCCAAAGCAAAAACAATTATTCAACTTTCATATCTAACTTAGAAAGTGGCGCACTGATTCATATTAAGTATTTGTTGAGCTACATAAAAGGGAATCCTGAGGCAATTTAATAGAACCTGTTACTGCTGAAGCCTATGGGGCTCAGAGTTTTTACTAGTATGCACCCATTTATTTGGCATGTATATACTTCAAATATCCCCCGATTACTTACTTCAAACTAAGGTAAGGTAGATTATGACAATCAAAGTGATATATTTATTCCAGAAAATGACAGAAATTTAAAACCACCGGACTGTGTTATTTTAAACGAAGGTAAGGTTTGGATGATAGCAATGGTTGTTTTGGAGGGTTGTGGTGGGGGGGGGGGGGTAGGGGCGGGGCGGGTTCGAATGGCGGAGTTTGTGGGAAGGAAGATTTGGGGAGGCAAGTGTGGGTATATTAAGCTGGACGTGGTGATTTGCGGGCAGGATGGGCTTTGAGTTGGAGTATGTGGTACGGTGCAGCTGGATGTGGAGTAGATAAATGATTGACCCGGTATTCGCAGTACATGGGTGAATACCAGCCCTATATAAAAACGGTCGAAAAAGAGGGGAAATGAAATGAGAGCCTAATTTCACAATCTAAGAAGCAACATTTATTCTTTGTATATGTCTTCATATTTCCCCACTACATTTGAGTTGAAAAATATAATAAAATATCTAGTTTAATAAGATTTAAAAGTGAAATTGATGGCGTGCTATGGCCGCCATCTTGTCTTTTTGTATTCTCTCCCATTTCACCAACTCTGTGCCTATATAAGTATCCATTTGATACTGGAGGCAGGCATTCTACTTCCTGTTCTGTACTAAAGCTATTTTCACCCATATTTTTGTTGTTGTTGGTACATTAGTTGTTTAAGCAGGGGAGATTTCAGTCGCAGGCGATTGGTCTTCCTCATTCCACTGCTCCTTGACCTATCCTAATAATGCCGAGTGCCTGGCTAGGAAGCAACAAGTATCAATTTTTAAGTCATTGGTTTGACTCGGCCAGGATTCGAACCCACGACCCCACAAACTACCACGGACGCTCTAACTCATTTGGCCATCCCGTCTGGTTTACACCAAAAGTACCGGGTGAATCTTTTATCTAGGTGTGGAGTAGAGGGCGGGTGGCGAAGTATGTGGGTGGGTGGAGAAGTTGATGGGAGCGTGAAGAAGTGGCCGGGTGGAGAAGTGGGTTGGCGGGTGGAGAAGTGGATTGGTGATACCCCAGTAACACCACAGCTTGCGACCACTTTGCGACCACCCTAGACAAAAGAACCCACACTCACCAGTGACGTCCTTGCGACGAAAACAATGGTTGCCGACATCTAGGAATCACTGGTGACTATGGGTTCTTTGGTCTAAACTGGTCGCAAAGTGGTCGCAAAGTGGTCGCAAGCTGTAGTGTGACTGGGGCTTAAGGAAGTGTGTTGATTTCATGTGACGTGCCAACATTGATTTTTAATTTGAATTAAAACTTTATTTTACCATTAAATATTGTAGGCTATTGTTGGGTGGCATTCTATGCAATATTCTTCATGTTGATACCGCCATGCACTAAGGCTGCGTACACCATTTTGATACCCACGCGTTGATGGAGTTAGGTAGACAGTTGCAAAAAAACATATTGAAAATAATTCCCTCGTTAAATCAGGGGTGAAATATAACCACAACAAGGACAGTTGAAACCTGACTTCCGGTATTTTCCCGCGATTTCCTGGCAGTGCTAATCCTATGGGGGGGAAATCCGCGTTTTCACGGAAATTCGCCGTCGGTGTAATAATCTTGGCTTGATTTCCGCGATTTTTGCAGGACACCACTTTCATTCCTGGTTAAATAGACATGCTGATAAATTCCAGAAAATACTTCCGTATATAAACTGTTTTTGTTTATCCTTATGCAGTTTTTTAAAAGACAACATATCAAACATAAATCCCTTGATAAATAGTCATCGTGGTGAATTTCAAGTACCACTTATATTTATGTACATGAGTCAGGATCACGAAAAGAGGCCAATTGGGGGAAGTTGTCGGCATCGATCATTGGATGTCGGCTTTGAACAGTATAATTATAGTTTAGCATTGACAGAGGTATTGGAAAGTCCTTGAATTTATCCTGAATGTAAAGGTAGTGAAAACACAACAACCTTATTTGTTTCTAGGATAATTTAATATAAAACAAAGCAATGCACAACACTTTAAGAATTGCTATGCCATCATCTGTTAAAGTTGTCGGCGTCGATCATTGGATTTCGGCGTCGAACAGTATAATTCTAGTTTAGCATAGACAGAGGTATTGGAAAGTCCTTAAATTTATCGTGAATGTAAAGGTAGAGAAAACACAACAACCTTATTTGTTTCTAGGATAATTTAATATAAAACAAAGAAATGCACTACACTTTAAGAATTGCGATGCCGACATCTTAAATAAACCACCAATTGGCTCATTTTCGTGAGACTGACTCATGGTATATACGGTCGCTGAGGCGTGGGCGAGTAGGTGGCGCCATGTGATGAGCTGAGGTTGTATCAGTAGATGACCTAAAGTATAGAGTCAACCAACCGATGACTGAGGAGGCTGGGAGTAGATGGAATCTTCCGGCTCATTATACTCGTAAAATGGCCTATGCAGCATATAAATATATGTATATATTAAAACCTTTCTAAATCTACTGCCCATGGGACGATTCTAAATGGTCCATTTAGGGAGGTGGGAGGTTTATGGAGTTGTTTTATTGTTGCAATGAGCGATCGTTTGGGACCCAATTATAGCGATTGATATAGGGGAGTGGTCGATATGTGGAGGTGGACGCTTAGAGAGGTTCTACTGTATATATATTTGTGTGGATGGTCTTGCAGTAATACTGATGAATTGTATGCAGGGTTAGGATTCCAAAATGACGCGGCGCAGTGCAAAGTGGGTGATTTTGACCATGGTCACACAACCTTGTGACGTCACTAATATAAAGAATGAATTCACAAGTGTGATTAACACACAGGGATTCAGACGGTGCAATACCCCTACACACAACCGGCTCTGTTATGTTGATGGGCTGATTGTTAGAGTTTTAGGTCCTGGCAACATCTAAGGTCAGGCCAGGATGGGTACTGACTTGTGACAGTGTGCACTCATGGTGACTTTATAGTGCTGCTCCACTGAGAAATCAGGCCGCCAGCACCATGACCCGACATCCCACTCAGTCATCCCACTCAGTCATCCTCAGTCAGTCATTATCCTGACACTGAGCTAACCAGCCCTTGCTCTATCCTATTAATGCCGACTGCCAAGCTAGGAAGTGACAAGTACCAATTTTAGAAGTCATTGCTTTGACTCGACTAATTAATTTTGGCAAGCCCACCAAAAACCTTTAACACCACAGGCTTCTGTAGTAACAGCTTCTATTAAATTGAATTGTTATTCCCTTCTATGTGGCAAGAAATGCTCAATATGTGTGTCAGTATTTAAGTTAGAATTGTAGGATCAAATCTAGGTCAGTATGTGGCAAGAAATGCTCAATAGGGGTGTCAGTATTTAAGTTAGAATTGTAGGATCAAATATAGGTCAGTGTGTGGCAAGAAATGCTCAGTAGGTGTGTCAGTATTTAAGTTAGAAATGTAGGATCAAATGTAGGTCAGTATGTGGCAAGAAATGCTCAATTGGGGTGTGTTTTGTTGTTGTGGTTTGGTGTGTGTGGGTGTGTGGTGTGTGTTTTGTTGTGTGGTTGTGGTGTTGTGGGAAATATTACACATAGAGCGGAATTCGAACCCACATCTCTTGCATTATGGGCTAGTGGGGTAACCATTACACCACCTAGGCTCCCTGATATCACCACCCTACCCACTCCCACCTGTCTATGCGACTCCTTGGCTGGGAGGTTAGTGCAGACTAATACACCAGGGTTTATTTTTACACAGATTACACATTGTTTTCCACGCACCAAAAAGCATTCCCTGTGGAATGAGGGCTCTACCCACCGGATGTTTGCTTTATGTTGTCGTTGTTTTACGTCCTAGCAACATCTAAGGTGATAAGAGGACGAGTACCGAAAATGTGACACTGCGCGCTTATGGCAACTTTATAGTGCTGCCCCACTGGGAGTACAGGCCGCCAGCACCATGACCTGATATCCCACTCAGTCACATTACCCTGACCCCGAGCCAGCCATTGCCCACCGGAAGTAGCGTGTCTAGTTCTAGATAGCGTCGACGTGGTAGTAAAGTACCTCATATTATCCTCTTTTAAGCCTCCATGTTTGTGCCGTAGAGAGCTCTACATCACATCGCGCTCAGTTAATTGCAGTGTGTTCGCGACCAGCTGGAGATGAGGTTTTTGTGTTGATTTAGTAGGCGCCGAGCGGTGCAGTGTCGGCACGCTGGTACACGGTAGGCGTGGACTGTGTGTCCCGCGCAACCAGCTTCCAATCGATCTACTTTCTTTACTGGACATGACACTTTACAAAATTAGACTGGAAGCCCCCCCACCTCCGTCCCGCCCGTCACTCCCTACCCCCTTCCCTTATACAACAAGGTGCTAGTTTCTGACGGAACGAGAGCAGTTGTAGGTGGCGCCACCTGGTTGTAATGTCGTAGAGCCAAATCAGTGTAGCGGAAGCCAGCGGAACTAATTGATGATATATTTATATTTAAATTGAATCTTACTATATTTTTATATAGATATATATATCCATATTTATTATATATATTGTTATATATCCATGTTGATTATATATTGATATATATATAGATATATGGGTCATTCTTTGAAACTGGCCACCACATATTTGGTTTCCACATTACGATGCTGATAATTTGTTCTTTCTGTTATTGATTGCAAGTCAAATAATTATTGTATCCTCTGTGTATTAAGTATGTTAGAAATATTACATTTATTGAAGCTATCCCCAGAAAGAAATTAAAAGTTTACTTATATGATTTTGTGCTAATTGGAAAAAGTGAAAATTTACACATTTACACTGTGCATATAGCCAAACTTTTGTTCAACTTATTTTTACAGTGTTTTCTTGTAAGTCATAACCTTGTCTGCTGAAGAGTAATCATTACAATCTTGTTTTACCATGTATGTTAAAATGAGGTTCTGGATGTGTCTTTGATTTTCATGTTACACAAGTGATATTAATGTATTGCTTACTTTGTATAAGTTCGAATTCAAAAAGTGAAATTCATTTTTTTTCAACTCTGACATATGCACAACATACAAACCATAATATGACATTGGATTAGCCTATTATTTGGAAGGTATTTTGGTATTATTTGGAAGATTTTCACTTTTGGTTTCCATGTCAGACTTTCGTGCCCAGTTTTAAAGAATGACCCATATCCATATTGATTATATATCTACATAGTTATATCTAATCAATATGGATATATAGATATCAATATGTATATAATCATGTGGGTATATATATACCTATATATATAGTAAGATTCAAACTAAACAAACTGAAGTGCCAATGCAAGGTAGCGGAAGACGAGGGAACTAACTAAGCAGTCTATGCTGTGTTTGCTGAGTTGAATAGCCCTATACTTTGGCTGTCAATTGACAGTTTGGTTCCAGCTGGTTGTGGATGGTGGGCAAGTTGTTTGTAGGTGACTACTGAATGTGCAGCGCCTGGGTCAGCATTGACAGTAGCAGCATTGGCAGTAGCAGCATTGGCAGCAGTAGCACTAGCAGTAGCAGGATTGACAGTAGTAGGTTTGACAATAGCAGCATTGACAGTATCAGCATTGACAGTAGCAGCGTTGACAGTAGTAGCATTGACAGTAGCAGCATTGGCAATAGCAGCATTGACAGTAGCAGCATTGGCAGTAGTAGGTTTAACAGTAGCATCATTGACAGTAGTAGGATTGACAATAGCAGCATTGACAGTAGTAGCATTGACAGTAGCAGGATTGACAATAGCAGCATTGGCAGTAGTAGGATTGACAGTAGCATCATTGACAGTAGTAGGATTGACAATAGCAGCATTGACAGTAACAGCATTGACAGTAACAACAATGACAGTAGCAACATTTGCAGCAGCAGCATTGACTGTGAAATCATTGACAGTAGTAGGATTGGCAGCAGTAGCATTGACAATAGCAGAATTGACAGTAGTATCATTGACAGTAGCAGCATTGAAAGTAGTAGCATTGGCAGTAGCAGCATTGAGAATAGTAGAATTGGCAGCAGTAGCATTGACAGTAGCAGCATTGACAGTAGTAGCATTGCCAGCAGTAGAATTGCCAGTAGCAGCATTGACAGTAGTAACATTGACAGTCATAGCCTTTTGGCCCAACAGGACATGAAATCAGTAGTCACATATTCAGTGACAGCACCATGTGCTTTGCTGTCACTGACAGGAGTAGCTGGCCCGTGGGTAGTCACTGACTGTAGGCTAACTGTAGGATGTCATTGGTGACAGTAGGCTGCGGAGTCACTGTCATTTATTTTGGAAAACGTAAGTGCATTCATTGAACAAAGGTTATTTTTAATGTGGACCGGACATGGTGGTCGAATCGGTAGAGCGCAGGATTCATGTGCGGATGGTTGTTGCTCCCTAGCCTGGCGCTCGGCATTAATAGGATAGGGCAAGGACCTGCTTAGCACATTGACAGGATAATGGGGATGTGTGGGGTATCTAGTCATGGTGCTGCCATCCTGGTTTCCCAGTGGGGCAGCACTATAAAGTTACTAAGACTGCGCACTATCACAAGTCCGTACCCGTCCTGATATGACCTTAGATGTTGCTAGGTCATATCAACATTTTTTTGGTTTTTGTGGTGGGGTGTTGTTGTAGAAACAATGCAGGAAGCCCCCTATGTACTGATCTCGAGCCACTACGTGTGATTTATCTATACAGGCACAAGTACATCCAAATACACCGTCTACAAATGCAAAACAAAACGAAAAATAAAAAGAGAGAAAGACAAAGTTCTAAAACAAAGTTCTAAAACACCAAAAACATGGATGGCCATCTTGTCGCTGTTAGATATTTGATCCTTGATGACTTCTGCCAAATTTGTCTCAATTAGTCTTTGGATATTTTAGTTAGGACAAACTCTTCATATGATTCTTAATGAGTCCTGCCCAATTTCACTCTTTTATTCTTCGATATTTAATACAAAGTCTGCATATGATTCTTAATGAGTCCCGCCCAATTTTGCTCTTTTATTCTTCGATATTTAGTACAAAGTCTTCATATGATTCTTAATGAAGCCCGCACAATTTTGCTCTTATATTCTTGCATATTTAGTACAAAGTCTTCATATGATTCTTAATGAGTCTCACCCAATTTTGCTCTTTTATTCTTGGATATTTAGTACAAAGTCTCCATATGATTCTTAATGAGTCTCGCCCAATTTCGCTCTTTTATTCTTGGATATTTAGTACAAAGTCTTCATATGATTCTTAATGAATCATACCCAATTTTGCTCTTTTATTCTTGGATATTTAGTACAAAGTCTTCATATGATTCTTAATGAGCCCCACCCAATCTCGCTCTTTTATTCTTGGATATTTACTACAAAGTCTTTATATGATTCTTAATTAGTCTCGCCCAGTTTCGCTCTTTTATTCTTCGATATTTAGTACAAAGTCTTCATATCATTCTTAATGAGTCCCGCCCAATTTCGCTCTTTCATTCTTGGATATTTAGTACAAAGTCTTCATATGATCCTTAATGAGTCTCGCCCAGTTTCGCTCTTTTATTCTTGGATATTTAGTACAAAGTCTTCATATAATTGTTAATGAGTCCTGCCCAATTTCGCTCTTTTATTCTTGGATATTTAGTACAAAGGCTTCATATAATTCTTAATGAGTCCTGCCCAATTTCGCTCTTTCATTCTTGGATATTTAGTACAAAGTCTTCATATGATCCTTGTGGCTTCTGCCCAATTTCGCTCTAATTTTCTTAGATATTTAGCACCAAGTTTGTATGTGATTCTCGACGGGTTCCTCCAAATTTGGCTCTCAATTCAGGGATATTTAGCACAAAGTCTTCATATCCTCATTTGTCAGTAATGACTTCGAGGAGGATCATGGGGTAGTCTGTTATTACACGGTTAATTACTTATCTAATGAACCTCTCAGAACCAGCTGAGGCACGTAATCAACATTCTACTGAAGGTTAAGGGTGGGGGGGGCTTTTTTTGTGTGCTTCAATACGTTGTTTTTTTTCCCTGCGGATTAAAAGTCTAATCAAAGTAGAATTGGCGCAGTACAATGGACTACTGCAATTAAATATAACTAAGTATCTCCAGATAGTGTGAACAAAGTAAAGCTTGTTTTATTTAATGACGCCTCTAGAGCACATAGATTTTTGTATCATTGGCTACTGAACCTCAATCATATGGTCATTCTGAAATATTTCTATGGAGGAAACCGACTGCCGTTACATAGGCTACTCTTTCCGATAAGCAGCAAGGGGTCTTTTATATGCACTTTCCCACAGACAGGACAGCACATTTTGATGGACCAGTTATGGACCAGTGGTTGGAATGGAAAATAGCCCAAACTGCAACTGAGCAGGATGGATAGCGTATGGGAAGCCTTGGCTCTCCCAATTCGGCCACCGCGTCTGGTTTTCCTTCATAGAAATGTGATTAAAGTCTGGCTTCACTAAATGTGGGAATAGTGACTGGTTTATTATAACTAAGTGTTGAAATTGACTCTAATCATTCCCTGATATGCCCCCCCCCCCCTCGCAATGATGCTGACATGATAAGAAGTTACCATCACTCGCCCATGTTCAATTATGTTCTAATACAATATTCAGCTTGTATAGCTGCGCCTCATCATTAAAGTGCCTGTCACACTATGGCGGATTGAGCAACGGACAGAACTGGAGTAAGAATATTCTAGTCGGGTGTTATTTGGACTTGAAATGTATCGATTATGTAATGGATGGTAACAGACGGGTAACAGATGGTAACATAGGGTAACAGACGGTAACAGTTGATAATGTATCCAATGATCAACGGACAAATCAGAATACAAAAAGAAATATAAGGAACAGCAACGGGTGTGTAATGGATTTGTAACAGACAGGAACGGACAGGGAACAGACAGGGAACGGACAGGGAACAGATGGGGAATGGACGGGGAATGGACGGAAATGAATAATAACCGCATCGGTCAGTCTGGCACAACCCGTTAGAAGTTTTGTGCATGCTCAAAACTTGTAACGGATAGGGCCAGATACCAGCGGATATCAACGGATATGCAATGGACACAAACCGGACTTTGCTGGATATCAACATACTTTGTTCGGCTCCTTTCTGTTTCCCCAATCCGGTGAGGTGTGACAGAGCCTTAAACAGGGATGGAGGATCTCTGGGGTTTCACGGATGTCCGCGATTTGTTTATATTGACCGATTAACATTAAGCAAAATTCCAAGGAATTAGGATGTATATAACAACAGTTGGGTTGTTCGAATCGCGTTCTTTAATGTCCTAGATGTTGCTAGAAGATAACGCCCAAATACCAACGAGTTATCAATCATTCACACTATTAGGCGTGAGAATTGCCATCAAAAGTGAGAAGAGAAAAATGTGCAAGAGTGCTGGGACCTGTTTCAAAATGTGTTATCAGGTGCTATGAAAAGGCACGTACCACTAAGACAATTCACAACCAGGAAACAACCTCCTTGGTACTCCAGGGATATTACCACTGCCAGAAAATTGAAAAACAAAGCATGGAATGTCTACTTCAATAATAAGACATGGGAAAATTGGGAAAAATACACTATCGCTAGGAATGCCGCAAATGACATTGTCAGTGGACACAAAGAGACTTTTGAGGACAAAATTGTCCAAGACATTAAAAATAACCTGAACAATTTCTGGAGTTATGCTTCACATAAATAAAAAAATGGCAATGGCATACCAGCTCTAGCCAATAGTGATGACAAACTAATCGTAGACGATGAAGGCAAAGCTGAACTACTCAATGAGTTTTTCGTCAGTGCGTTTACCAATGAAAATACGAATAATATCACACCCTCTCCAGATTCAGGAGTCACAGAATTCATCAGTGACGTTGACATAACAGACGATAAAGTTGACAAATTAATTGAAAAATTAATGTCTCCAAGGCACCTGGGCCAGATGCGATCCATGCAAAAATCATCAAAGAGTGTTCTGAGCAAATTGGACCTATTTTGACATCTCTATTCCATAAAAGCCTATTTGAAAGGAAAATACCCAAACAATGGAAAGATGCTGAGGTAAAACCGCTGCATAAAAAGGGACCAAAACGCCTGGCATCAAATTACAGACCTGTGAGTTTAACCTCCCTATGCTGTAAAATGCTAGAAAGAATAATCCGAGATTGTGTCGTAGAACACTTGGAAAAACTAGGATTGATATCTCCGGACCAACACAGATTCACTGGAGGAAAATCTTGCCTCTCACAACTACTAGAAGTGATAGAAATTTGGACTGACTGGCTGGATCATGGCCTGGCATGGGACACCATCTATCTGGACTTCTCCAAAGCCTTTGATAGTGTGCCCCACAAAAGACTATTAAACAAAGTCAAAGCTCTGGGAATATCCGGATCAATTTCTGAATGGATACAGGACTTCCTGTCTGAGAGAAAGCAAAGGGTAGTTGTAGGTAATAACAAATCTTCCTTTAAGAATGTCACCTCAGGAATACCTCAGGGAAGTGTGCTGGGACCAATATTATTTATAATATTTATAAATGACCTGCCAGGCAGTGTCTAATCAAACCTAAAAATATTTGCGGATGACCCAAAGGTCTTTCGAGCAATAAAAGACGTAAGAAATAAAAATCTCTTGCAAGAGGATATTCTGAAACTCTCACAATGGTCCGAGAAATGGCAATTGCCCTTCAATGAAAAGAAGTGCAAAATTATTCATTACGGGAAAAATAATCCCCATTATGCCTAGATTATGCAGAACACTGTCCTGCAACAAGATAGCTATGAAAAGGACTTGGGTGTAACCTTTGACTCCCAACTCTCCTTTCAGAAACACATGAGGACTATCATCTCAAATGCTAACCAGAGAGTAGGATTAATTAAAAGAACCTTCCATCGCCTCAACAAGAACAATTTTCTCATTCTATTTAAGTCTCTTGTTAGGCCAATTTTGGAATACTGTCCACAAATTTGGAGCCCAATTTTTAGGAAAGATATTCTGGAGATCGAAAAGGTTCAGAGACATGCAACAAAACTAATTGCAGTTATAAAGGACTTACCCTATGAACAAAGGCTCAGGAAATTGAAACTTCCTACCCTTTCCTACAGAAGGAAAAGAAGTGACATAATTGAAGTAGTTAAGATTATGAAAGGTTTTGATGAAATAGACATGAACCAATTTTTCACCTTGAATAAAAGACAAAGCAGCCGGGGCCATACTCTCAAACTAGTAAAACCCAGAGCCATTTCAAAATTAAGGCAACACAGTTTCTCAAACAGGATCATAAATATATGGAATAGTCTCCCACAAAATGTTAGTGATGCCGGCTCAATAAATTCATTCAAGAACAGATTAGAAAAAGCATGGGCTGATGATCCAGAGAAATTTGACCACTTATTCACCACATGCTACTAATTTATTCCTTGTGTTGCAAATTACCTGCACTCAAGCAAGAATGAGAGACAAATAAGTGTTCACACTTCCTGTCTACCAATCGCTATATCGCTATATCGCTATATCGAAAGAAGGTCTAAATCTGGGATATTAGTGCTAATTCATGTTTGATGGATTTCAAGTGTTGGATTAACCAGAGCTATAGGCATGCTATAGGCATGTTTGTTAGTGTCGGAAAGCGAGTGTTGGATTAACTAGGGTAATTAGCATTGATTAACATTGGGGAAATCTGTTGCACCTGAAATTGTGTCGGTAAGCAAAATTGTCAGATTAACAAGTGTCAGATTTACCAGAGCTGACTGTACAACAAGAATATAATTACCATCGACAAGTTACACTGGCTTTATGACCAAGAACGAGCATGTATACCACCAATCTACATCTAAATGTAAGTGTATTTAAATAGAAATGCGAAAATAGACAATGTATAGACAAGACAAACCTTGGAAATTCACAGATTTAGCTCAAATTGGAACGGTAGGGGAGACTATGCCATTTAATAATAGTTTAGTAAACTCTTCATGCTGGTAATGAATTGAGTTTCGTATGTGTAATCTATTTTCCTATATGTTCTACTCTACATATTGATAACAACTGTAAACACAGTTAAAGTGCCTGTCACACTATGGCACATTGAGCAACGGATAGAACCGGACAAAGAATATTCTAGTCCGGTGTTATTCAGACTTGAAATGTATCGATTATGTAATGGACGGGTAATGGGCGGGTAACGGATGGGTAATGGATGGGTAATGGATGGGTAATGTACGGGTAACAGGCTGGCAATGGATGGGTAAGGGATGGATAACGGACGAGTAATGGATATGTAATGGACGGGAATGGACGGGAACGGATGGGAACGGACGAGGAACGGACGGGGAACGGACGGGGAATGGACAGGGAACGGACGGTAACAGATAATAACCACATAGGTCAGTCCGGCGCAATCCATTACAACTTTTGTGCATGCTCAAAACTTGTAACGGATCGGGCCAGATATCAATGGATATCAATGGATATCAACAGATGTCAATGCATATGCAATGTATATGCAACAGATATGCAATGGATATGCAATGGACACAAACCGGACTTTTCCGGATATCAACAGACTTTGTTTGGTTTCTTTCCATTTCCCCAATCCGGTGATGTGTGACAGAGCCTTAACAGATTCACTAGATAACACAGAATGAACAGTGCATGCAAGGAATCGTAGATGGGCACTGTGGCATTCCGAATGGCGTATCGTTCTATAACTTATAAGGTAACACTATATCACGGCAATATGACACGCCTTGGGGCTTAGTGCATGTATAAATACTCATATATGGAACTTTTAATTACACACTGGTCAAGAGAGGATCTCTGGAGGTTAATTGGCTATGAATATACCTATATAGATCATAGCAATCCAGTCTTGAACAACTGGCATCCATGCCTCTGCACACACCGGGTTGCAGAATAGCATCTGCTTCCCATAGAGCAAGCGGGGACCTCGCATGCAGAAGGTCAGGGGTTCACATCCCGGTCGAGTCAAGCCTAAGGCTTTATAATGTATACATGGCGCTTCCTAGCCTGTCACTCAGCATGAATAGGATAGGGAAAGGATTGGTTAACTCAGTGTCAGGATAATGTGATTGAGTGGGATATTGGGTCGGTTCAGACTAGTACACTCATCCCCTGTGGAATTGTATGTCTTTTAAATTGCGTATATCCATACATTGCTTAATGCTTACAGTTACATCATCATGCTGTCGGTCGCGATGCGACAAAGACTGCTTTTATGACTTGACTGTCGCTCTCCATTTAGCTCTCTGCTGTGAGAGTGATGTCCATGAATCGATCTTAATGTCATTTCATGAAAGCTGCCTGCAAAAGTGTTGAATTGCTGCTGGCTTTTGCAAGTTACCAGTGGCACTCTCTCGGGGAGCAAATAGAGGTCTCACACTGGCAAGAACATGTCTAGCCAGGCACAAGACCATTTGTCCCTGCAGTGGCTGGTCGGGAGATGTTGGGAGTTCCATATATCAACCGCCCTTGATGTTGCCATAGTGACATGGTTTTCTGTTTATGGTTTGCTCCCTTAGCCTTCGGTTCTGTCAAGAACCTGTACCACAAGCCAGTGGTTTACAACTCTGCAGGGCAGGGGCATCAAACTCCTGAGGTATTGCAATACCTGCAGTACCGTTACATATTACATAGATACAGTCAAATCACTTAAATATAGATACACATGGTAGAGTAGGTTCTTTAACCATATGGAACGTAACCTGTACAGGATCCCAGTCACAACACCAGTATTGTGGGAACTGATTAAAATGTGAAATATTACGCCAAGAGCAGACTTCAAACCCCCACTTTGTGTCATTCCGGTGCTAGTATCTTAACCATTAGGCTTTCCAGGTTCTGGAATGCAATCATCATTTCCATGCCGACATGTCTATGTGACTCCCTACCTGAGAGGTCCATGTATACATGTACAAGATTTATATTTGAAAATAATATACGTGGCACTTTATAGCGATATAGCGAATGGTAGACAGGAAGTGTGAACACGTATTTGTCTCTCTTTTTTTTCTTCTTTTTTTTTGTACATTAGTTGTCCCAAGCAGGGGAAATCCCAGTCACATACGACAGGTCTTCCCCACTCCACTGTTGGTCGATAGAAAGCCCGAGCCTACAGTTTTACTGACCCAAGGGATTTTTAACCTCCCACACCACATAGACATGGTATGAGAGCAACCGGCCTTTGATGACGCTGTAAGTTATACACAGTGGTGGAAATCCAAATTGGCATAGCTGGGGGCATGGGGAATCAAACCGCCGACCCTCAGATTAGGAGTCTGACCTAGAAAAACATCAGACACTCTAACCACTCCACCACAGAGAACACCACTTTGCGTCACTAGGATAAGACAAGCACTGCTTGGCTCAGTGTCAGGATACTGTGACTGAGTGCGATATCAGATCCTGCTGCTGGCAGCAATGGCACCCCAGTGAGGTAGTACTTTAACTGTGATGAGCGCCATGAGTTCACACTCATAAACCGGTCCTCGACCTGAAATGACCTCAGATTTTGCTATGATGCAAACCCCATTCACTCAATCAATAGCCACCCACCTGGCGTAGGTATCGATAGGCAACGGGGATCAATCACTTTACTCCAGGCCGTGGACACTCGAGTCTCCCCCAGACCAGGAACACTACTAAGGTTAACGCTGCATAATCTGATGAAGCATCAAATTTTCAAAACCAAAATAATTATATAGATTTGACTCTACAAAACTAATGGGGCTGTCACATTATGACCTATGGCGGCGGCATATGCGTAACGTCGCAAAATAATTTGAAAATGATAATAGGTTGAGATACGCCAACCTTTTTGCACTCCAGTGACGTATAAAATGTATGCGTAGCATATGCCTGGCATATGGCTACCGTATCCCTACCGTATATTGACGTATGCAAAGCATATGACGAAGTATACTCGACGTATTGGGACGGTTGGAGGTGACAGGACGAGCGTATGAGTAACCTATGCTGATGTACCCCTAACCTATGCATAACCTATGCCAGTGTACGTCCAGCGTATGTCTAGCATATGAGAAACGTATGAGGCATACGTCGGCATAGGTTGAACATTTTGAACATGCACACAAATTGTTTCGGCGGCTCGACCTATGATGGCATATGAAAAGCGGATATTACCTATGCCTAACCTATGCATAACATACGTCGGCGTACGATGACATATCGGTTGAAAATCCAATACATTGGTATACGCTGAGGCTATATGCCGTAGTGTGACAGCCCGTTTACAGAACGTTGTGAGTAAACCAGAGAGACCGGAGTGTGTCTGTTCAACATATGGCTAACCTATGCCGACCTACGCCTAACCTATGCCGGCATACACCTAGAATACGTCTAGCATATGAGCAACGTATGAGGCATATGCTGGCATAGGTTAACAATTTTGAACAGGCACAAAACCTTTTGGGCGGCTCGGCGTATGACGACGTATGAAGAGCGTATACGGCGTATGCCCAACCTATGTCCAACCTATGATGGCGTATCGGTCGAAAACCGCATACACCGGCATACGCTACCTCCATAGGTCGTAATGTGACAGGCCCATTAGATATTGATGCACTTATTAAGCATCTGTTGCCGCCTAGAAGGGAACCCTCCAGGCAATTTAATAGGACCTGTTACTGCTGAAGCCTATGGTGTCAGAGTTTTGGAAAGCTTGCCAAAACTAATTTTACCTATTTGAATTTCAAATATTTCAAAAACGTATAGTATTTAAATTATAGTTACTACTTCGAATTAAAATAAGGTAGATTATAACAATCAATTTAATATATTTATCTCATAAAAATGACCAAACACTCAAATCTATCGCACTATACAACTTTAATTATGCTCACCCACTCCACTACAGGTAGTGCATTTTTCACACACACTGACCTTGCTTGTTGGCCGTATATTTCTAGTTGTGATGCCAGTCCCCACATAGGTCAGGGATCTACGTTACCTGACTAAATGAAGGCTATACCATCTCGCCTCCACTTCTCAGTCAGCTAGAACGCTTGCTTTATGGAATTAATATCAGATCTACACAGATGTTGAATTATCTGCTAACAATGCCATACTTGTCAAATACGGTTCTGCCCCTTCTGTGGACCGGGCGAGGTGGCCTACTGGGTAGAGCGCGGGACTCGCGTGCAGAAGATCGGGAGTTCGGATCCCGGTCTAGTCAAACCAACGACTTTATAATTGATACTTGTCACTACCTAGCCTGGCACTTAGCATTAATAGGATAGGGCAAGGACTGGGTAGCTCAGTGTTAGGATAATGTGACTTGGTGGGATATCGGGGCATGGTGCTGGCGGCCTGATTTCCCAGTGGGGCAGCACTATGAAGTCACCATGAGTGTGCGTTGTCACAAGTCGGTACCCGTACTGATATGACCTTAGATGCTTCTAGGACATAAAAGAACAAACAAACCATTTTGTGAGGAATACAGGGAATAACAATGTGACGTCATAGAGTGTTCTTTACGTTGACCTGCTCCAACCTTTGTTCCGGCCACAGGGCTGGGTGCGGAGCCTGGTGGCGATTTGCTGTCAGTGACAGAATTAGCCAGTCATGGGTTGCCATTCCAAAAATAAGAGCGATGGAAGTTTGTTTGTCCATGATGCTCAGCAACACGAGTAATCTGGCGCGCGGACACAGCCATAGCCGACCCAGTAACTAAGGATGCCGGGAATGCTGCCACCTATCGAGAAACGATTGTATTAATCTACGCCTTGTATGCCAGCGCCGCCTATCCTCACTTTTTAAGATACAAAACCTGATCAGCCTTTGTAAATACCAATCACACTGCCATCTGCAGAGACTTTTTGAACTAATTTGTTCACTGCTTATCGATAACTGTGTACAAGCCTACATAAGGCCATGTTCTGTGCCAGTGAGCTCACTTTGACATGTGCACAAGGAGGACACTGACAAGCCTTAAAACTGCCACCCACCCGACCCCACATGGACAGTTACTAAAGGGAAAGGGTTAAAGCTTCTATGACCGCACGGTATTATTGAACTTGTTGAATTGAACTTCTTGTTGAGCAAAAAAGACTTACACTGCTGGACCTATAATAAATCCAATTTTTAAAACTAATTCGCTGTGTCACTTATCAAATTATGCCATAGACCCCAGAATGACCTCCTGATGATCGGCTCGCATGTATGCTCTGATGGAGATTGGTTGCGTGTTGGAGTTGCTCTCACCTCTATCCTTCACTACAGACCCTATACTTTAAAATCACTCAGCACCTATAACCACATGCCTCCTGGTGACCAAACTTGGTACCGTTCTTGCCATGCATTTGGTCAAAAATGTAGATTGCAGTGAAATTGTCCTTGTAAATAATTTGCATGAGATAAAATACCACTTCCTGTCTGTGTATTCACCACCTCCCCCCCAACCACCCCACACACACACCTTTCGCCATGAAAGCTGTAACTGTGACCCAGCGTGCTGGTGTAAAATGGCTAAATCTTGAATCTGTTGTTGTGTAGGCAGGATATAGTGAAATCAATACAGACAAAGAGAAAGGAAGAGTATAATGTGTAAAGAAGGAGAGAGAGTCAAGCCCTCTGGTTTATTATTTATATGGTTACATGGGTTCATTGTAGAGTATCATCCCACCCCTTTTCCGCCAATTGGAAATAATCATTCTTGGCCCTACCAATAGGGATCCAGCATTCCTGGTCCCCATTGCTACCAGTGGTCTGCCTACCACCACCAATCTGTATGGCCCCATGGCCACCACCAACCTTGACCTTTGAGTGTGGTGAACACTATCCCAGCAGAGGGGATAGACCCTGAGTACACCCACACCCAGACCTGCCAGCACCACTATGTCTATTTACATCCCACTCCGGCACCACCAGGCCATACATATATACATACATGCGCCTGGTCACATACATCATCATCATCATCATGCTGTCAGTCGCGATGCGACAAAGACTGCTTTCATTACTTGACTGCCGCTCTTCATTTAGCTCTCTGCTGTGAGAGTGATATAATGTCTCTCAGCTTCACCTTTCTCTTGATGGTATCCTTGAACCGGAGACGAGGTCGCCCTCTCTTTCTGTAAACAGAAGACAGTTGAGAATAGAGGATCTGCTTTGCTAGACTGTCTGATGACATCCTCATGAGGTGTCCAGTCCACCGATCACTGGTCACGTAGACGGTTCAGTAATAGAACATTTGCATTCCCCCCTATGCCATATATCGGAATATTTTACACTGGGTTGCAGCCTACATCCTCCGTGAGATACCAGCGGAACTGTGATCACACTTATTACAAAGCGAGGCAGATAATTCCGTTGAGGTTAAACTGGGTGTGGTTTTCCAGCTCATGTCCTCCTAAAATATATAAAAAATCTGCCGCTGATGGCGCGAGTTAGCAGTGCCACCTAATTGACAGAGTGCCATAGGAGTGTCGCTATTTGGTGACATTTAGGTACCCACCCAGGCTTGGGCATTCAGATTGGTTGGCTGTTCGAGTTTTACGTCCTGGCAACATATAAGGTCATATCAGGATGGGTACTGACTTGTGACAGTGTGCGCTGATGGCGACTTTATCGTGCTGCCCTAATGGCAGACCAGGAAGCCAGTGCCATGACCCGATATCTCACACTGTCACATTATCCCTACACTGAGGCAACCCATCCTTGCCTTATCCTATTAATGCAAAGCGCCAGGCTAGGAAGTGACAAGTATCAATTTTATATAAGTCATTGGTTTGACTCGACCGGCAACCAAACTCCCGCTCTCCCGCAATGGGAGGACTACACTCTACCGATTCGACCACGGGGTCCTGTTGGGCGTTCAGAGGTCGCTGGTGAGAGGCTGTGAGTGTGGTGTTGTGAAATGTGCTGCTGAAGAGATGGCTGATGAGCACAGACAGATAATAATGGGGCATTCTGATGGGCAGAAGCGATAATAAAACCAGTGCACTGCATGGATATCTCATGAAGGCAAGTCGGGGAAGCAGGCCAATTTGCCGGCTTAAGCCCCAGTCACACCTACCCGGATCAGGGGCCGGACGAGGCCCGGACCGTGATCTGGCATGGTCCATGGCTATCCGGCGTGATCCGTGGCTCATCCGTGGATGATCCTTGGTGATCCGTGCCTGGTCCGCCCTCATCCGGGGTCCGCCCCGGATGTCTTAAAATGTTTAAAACATCCAGGGCGGTCCGGGGGATTTTGCGATCCGGGCTCGATACAGCATCGTCCGGGATGATCCGGGGGTAATCCGGGGGTGGTCCGGGTAGTCCGGGTGTGGACAGGGGGTAGTCCGCGCCACGTCCAGGCCAGTCCGGGGCAGTCCGGGGCTGTTTCGCCCTGCATTAGCCATGTTTTAGCGCCGGTTCAAACCGGACCAGCCCCGGACTTGCCCTGACTGGCCCCGCCGTGGACCACTCCCAGACTGCCCGGATAAGACCCGGACAAGCCGGGTGAGCATGGATCAGTCCAGGATGAGCCCCGTTTTTGTATATATATATAGCAGGAGCAAGTCCACTTCCAGTTAATCTGCGACAACTCCGTGGGTACACCTGGTAGGCTGGGGGTGGACCGGTTAGACTGGGGGCTGGGCCTATACCGTGTAGGTGTGACTGCGAGGCCAAAAACAACCAAAATAGCAATTTTATCCGGGGCTCTCCGGGAGAGTCTGGGCGACTGGTCCGGGGGTGGTCTGGCAAAGAATCCGGGGCTCTTCCGGGTAGGTGTGACTGGGGCTTCAGCTTTATCTTATGGCTGGTGCATCAATATATCATTGCACTTTTAAGCTGACATAAGTTTTTCTACCGTGTAATGTATTGCTCCAAGCAGATACCAGACAGTATGGCCAAATGAGTTGAGACTCCGTTTCCCGGTTTGGTAGATCATGGGATTTGAACTCTGGTCGAGTGAACCCAATGGATTAAAAATGTATACTTGTCACTTCCTAGCCAGGCGCTCGGCATTATTAGGATAGGGCAAGGACTGGTTAGCTCAGTGTCAGGACAGTGTGAGTGAGTGGGATATCAGGTCTTTGTGCAAGAGGGTGTGTCTCCCAGTGGGGCAGCACTATAAAGTCATGATGAGTGCATACTGTCACAAGTCACTACCCATCCTGATATGACCCTAGATGTTGCCAGGACATAAAATTCAAACAACCAACCAACCAAACCAAGCAGATTTGGTCATTTTTCGCTGTATTATGCTGTGAGAGTGTAATGTTGTTACCATAGCAAAGAACCACCGATAGACAGGCTTGATTTGTTGGGGGGCGGGGGTCTTAGATCCTATCAACATCTAAGGTTATATAAGGACTGGCACCGACTTGTGACAGTGTACACTCAAAGCAACTTTATAGTGCTGCTCCAATGGAGGACCAGCCAACTGACACCATGACCCAATATCTCACTCAGTCACATTATCCCGATATTGACCTAATCTGTCTTTGCTCATTTCTATTAATGCTAAGTGCTATGCTAGGTAACGGTAAATACCGAGTTTGTAAGTCATTGATTTGACTCGGCCGGGATTCGAATCCCCGACTTTTAACACTGGGAGTCAGCGTGCTTATCGATTGAGATGGGCAGACCTTGTGTTATACTGTGCTCCAGTTGCACTCTGCAGAATTCCACTGTGCATGTATTCCACAGCTAACTTTTGGAATTAGTGAATTATAATTATGTTTTAAAAAACACCTTTCAAAAAGTGTATACCCATTTTGGGATTAGCAGATTATAATTCACAATATCAGGTATATCATCAGTACAAGGTATATGACTCAAGTAATTCAACAGAACAATACATATGAGTCAATGAACCGGAACCGCTGTTGATCTGCTTCTTCGGAGCCCATGCTGTTGGTTTGAATCGGGCGGTTCTCGAACCCTCAACCCTGTGGAGTCAATTTGTATCTAGCGCTGTGGGTGGGTGAGCAAAGAAAGCAGGATGGTGCGAAGATGGTGGCAGCTGTGACAGTTGTGCGGGGAGTTCAAATGGCCGTTAGGTCACATGACCGAAATGGCGGGAAATTTGATATGGTTTTTGCCACCCATGGCGTGTATGGGTAATGACAGAGGTTCCTCCAGGTGGCGCCACTGTAGTAGCGGTGGCCGCTGGGAGTCACAGTTAGTTTGGGCTGGAGCTGGCAGGTGGTGCCACATTGTCATTTTGTGAATGTTATTGGGCTGCCTCGTCTCCGTGTGCGAATTACCCATCTTAATTATAACATGTACAATTATGTTTAAAAAAGCACTTTTTACAAACATTTAGATGTTTAAAATCTGTATGAGTCCAATGCCCCACATCTTGACTGGGTAGAACGGGGGGGGGGGGGGTTGTCAGGAACAATGACGTCACAGCATACACTCGGACTGATCCAATCAGATATACTCTTTCACAATGGTCCAATCAGAACTGTTCATTCATCACTGTTTCAATTGTCAATGGCTGCTTGAACATTAAATTCCCTCAAAATTAGCTCCCAATGATACTGTGCAAAGGATATACCTTTTTTTTCGCCTTGAGCGCATTCATTCATGCAACCCGAGTTTGTATGATCTGCGCATGTGCAAAAGAAATGGTTGGAATGATCTTCTTCTTCATCGTGTCCTTCTACCAGTTATCTCAAGGGATTTTCGAGCAGAGGTATGATCTTTATCGTGGGACGTGCTCTCAGTGGTGGATGGTGGTAGCAGGATTTGCAAACAGATAGCTGATTCCCAGTGCCGTGATGTGGATGCTCCTGCTGTGGCCAGTTTGTCGAGAGAAAGCCCGGGCCTACACTTTTACCGACCCAAGGGATCTTTAACCTCCCACACCACATAGACATGGTATGAGAGCAACTGGCCTTTGATGACGCTGTAAGTTGTTCACAGCGGTGGAAATCCAAATTGGCAGAGGTGGGGGGGGGGCACAGGGACTCGAACCACCGACCCTCAGATCAGGCATCCGACCTAGAAAAAAGTCAGACACTCTAACCACTCCGGATGATAAGAGGTGATTAATCAATGTCGGCTCATATGAAGGTCAGTGTATGCATGCCGTATATATACCTGTATATGGAGTAATGCATGCACGCTGAGTAATATTACTCAGTAAATGCATTAAGGCTCCAGATTTGGCTTCGCTTATGGATGCGGCAAGTTACTTATCTAACACCCACAACAAAATTATCAAATAAATCAATTCAAATAAACGGGGAATCAAAAACCTGGACCCCTCGCGGGAGGTCAGTTTTTTTCACTGATTTTCCAGGAGTCAGTTATTTAGCTTGACCCCATTACATGCTGAGCTGAGACTGTGTTTGCGCATGGGCGGCAGAGATGAATATTATTATTAAATAGGACTACATGAACCCAGTGGTTTTTTTTGGGGGGTACATTAGTTGATTAAGCAGGGGATATTTCAGTCGCAGACGACTGGTGTTCCTCATTCCACTGCTCCTTGCCCTATCCTAATAATGCCGAGCATCTGGCTAGGAAGTGACAAGTATCAATTTTTAGGTCATTGGTTTGACTTGACCATGATTCGACCCCACGATCTACCAACACGGGAGACGGACGCTCTTACTCATTCAGCCATCCCGTCTAGCCCGGTATGTTGCTTGATTTACACAACGCTCGCCAAATTCGGAACAGCTTCTTCTGTTTCATATGATAGAAATTCAAAACTTGACCAGGCCACTTTCCAAAATGTGCATATATGGGCACGCAGAGGGGGGCAATTGATTTTACTGGAATATTATAAATTTAGCTCTGACTGAAAAGGATAGGGAGGAAAGGAGGGATTCCCCAGAATATTTGTTTATTGAGTGCGGGTTGATATATGGCATAGGTATATACTATAATAAAGTAGCAGGAAGATATGTTGGTGAAATTAATACTAGCATGAGAAATTATATATATATATTTATTTAGATATATATATATAGCTACATATATTTTCATATCTTGATATTTGAAAACGGAGCAGAGACTGACTGCCCGGCAAGCGCACATGCCGGAAACGCCCGGTGGTGGCGCTGGCATAGGCAAGACCGGGGCAAATACGGGCAAGTCAGCGATTGGACTAATAATAATCGAGCAAAGAATAATACTAATAATCATAATTATTAGGCTAGAGCTCCGCCCCTTTTATATATGCATAATACATTATACATTTTATATATGTACATATATGTAGGCCCTATCTATATGTATGTATAGGTATATATGTGTATATATGTATGTACATATGTATATGTGCATATATTGCTATATATTCATATATATTCATTTATATTTAGATATTATCATATATATTTACGTTGCTATATATATATATTTTTTAAATATATGTATTTCTATATATTTCTATATATTTTCTATATATATATATATATTTATGTATAAGTATATATATTTATATATATTTATATATAGTTGCATTTATGGTATATATATGTTATATTTATATTACATGTATCTATATATATATATTGCTATATATTCATATATATAATTATATATAGTCATATATATATATTGATATATATTGATATATTTTATATAGTTATATATATATTTATGTATGCCAAATTAGGTGAAAATTATTGGGTTGATTATAGCAATATTTTAAACTGGTTTATTGTCACGCTTGACTTAAGTTAATAGTTAATATAGAAAAAGAAATGTCATTACATTGAGTGCTAAACCGTGCTTGTGCTTACCTAAAGGTCATGGAGGTAGGTCTGATGTGTGGAGGGGACACTTAGGTTGCTGCAGTGTGGGTGACACCTTCCCAGCCACACCTCGGCAGGTGTGGAGAGACAAAGTGGCTTTGCGCTACGAGCAGCTCCCGAGGAGACCGGAAGTGGACGTTGCACGAGCGGCTGGATAGCAAGAAGAACCCCAGCCGCTCATGCGCAGTTCGTAGGAAATGGAGTTCGCGTACACAAGGAGCGGATCTGGGCTGAGCGAACCAAGTTGTGCGAGGAGTTTGATTTGCTCGCTGTGGCGCGGGGAGTGAGGCGGTGTGGAGACTGGGAGTGGATGCGAAGAGAGATTGGTTTGTTGTTGGAGTTTTTCGTCCTGGCAACATCTAAGATTATATCGGGATGGGTACCGACTTGTGACAGTGCGCACTCATGGTGATTTTATAGTACTGCCCCACTGGGAGACATGGCTGCCAGTACCATGGCATGATATCCCACGCAGTCACATTATCCTGACACCAAGCCACTCAGTCCTTGCCCTCTCCTAATAATGCTGAGCGCCTGGCTAGGAAACTATACGTATCAATTTTGTAAGTCATTGGTTTGACTCGACCGAGAATTGAACTCCCGACCTTCCACACAGGAGGCCTGCGCTCTTCTGATTCGGCCACCGTGTCCGGCCTCTCAGACAGAGAGGGAGCTGTCAACTTTGGGGGTCTACTTCTTCCGCTTGAGCTTCGCTTCTGCCCGGCGGTCTGAGTCACATTGCATGGGCTTCTAGCTTCTCCGCTACGTGAACAGTGCTGCCACCTTGCGGTCCCTGTGGCGAGCACCTCACGGATACTTATTATACGCGAGTGGCGAGCGAGAGGGCCGAGTATGCCGGTGAAGGGTGGATTTTCTTTTTTTTATATAATTATTAGTTGTACTTTTCCCACCTGATGTAAGAAGAGTAATAAGGACCAACGGTCGAAGCATTTGAGAGAAGGCCGGATGGACATTGGACAGGACACCCACAATTATATATGACTTCATGGATCCGTAGAAACATTTGAGAGAAGGCTGGATAGACATTGGAGAGGACACCCACAATTATATATGACTACATGGAATGTGTAGAAACATTTGAGAGAAGGCTGGATAGACATTGGAGAGGACACCCACAATTATATATGACTTCATGGATCTGAAGAAGCATTTGAGAGAAGCCTAGATGACTTCATGGATCCATCAACCTCCATATGTGTTTTTACCATACTGAGCTGGCATTAGAATTTAGAGGCCCGATAGGGACTAGATCCGGCAGAAGAGGATCTGTAAGTTAATCTGTAAGTAAAAGGTCAGGCACACTTGACTGCGTGCCACACTGCTCCATCCGGCGAACTAAACCACGTCAGACGCGCAGATCGCCCAGCGCGTGGGGAGGAGGAGTAGGTGACGAGCCAGCGCGGCACCACGATGCCCCAGCGCGTGGTGCTGGTCGAGGAGTCGGTCATCACGGCCGACAACACGGACGACGCTAACGCCCGGAAGTGTGTCGTCATGAAGATCGACCCTCCTCCGTCGTCATCTGCGTCACCCATGACGAAGCAGGACTCAGACGAGCTTCCACAGCCGGAAGTGAACAGTAGCAAACCGGAAGTGAAATCGCCCGATGTCAGGTCCGAGTTGGGAAGTCAGCTGAGCATCAGGAAGAAGGCGCCACCGTCGCCCAGCCAGTCGTCCTACTCCAAGATATTCTCTCACGTTCCGGCAGTGAAAGGTAAACCGGGGGATTTCTTCTACACACACATATATATACATATGCACATACATATATATGCACATTTATATGTACATATGTATATGTACATATATACATGTAGATATATAGTTATACATATATATACATGCATGTACACATACATATGTACATATATATGCGTACATATATATGTACATATATATGTACAAATATATGTAAACATATATATGTATACATGTATGTACATATATATGTATACATATATATATAGACATTATACGCATTATACGAGTATAAATGCAAGGGGAACATATACTCTATATATCTATTCCTCCTTGGCGCTTTGGTGGTGCCCCCCCCCCTTTCACGCCACACAAACTGGGGGAATGTATATATATATATATGTATATATATATATATATATATATATATATATATATATATATATATATATATGTGTACATGGGTCACTCTCCTGAAAACTGGTCAGAAGTGTCACATGGAGAGTTAAAATCTAATACTTGAATTCTCACTATTGTTTTATTGCAAATGAAAGCTGGAAATATCCCCTTGAGATCTATGTAAAATATAAATTGATGAGTTAAAAAATAAAGGTGTAGTCCATGATTAAGCTATGTCATATGGCAGTAACACATGTGTTGCTCAGACGTAACACATGTTTAGGACACCACACAGTCTGCTTAATAGAAATCTAAGCAGAATTAAATAATTTCATACTGAGAAGCATATTAATCATGACATAATATTCAGAAATATGTACTGCTTATATGGAGGAAAAAAGGTAATTCTCAGCCACGCTTTATTCACTGAATAATTAGTGTACTACATTTGTGTGGCATCCAGACAGCACTGGTTACATCTGTAACGGACATTTGTAATGTTATTTCTGAAGACATCAAATAATTTCTTTTAAAATTTAAGCATGCATACATGTTAATAAATACTTCCTTTTGATTTTGGAACTGTTTTGTTTGATATATCAATGCAATACAAGATTGTAGTAGGGATCCAACCATGTCCCATATGTCATGTTACAAATGGCTGACAGTTGTGTTCTCTGTGGCAGAGTGGTTAGAGTGTCTGACTTTTTTCTAGGTCGGACTCCTAATCTGAAGGTCAGTGGTTCGATTCCCCATGCCCCCCACCTCTGCCACTTTGGATTTCCATCACTGGGTATAACTTACAGCGTCATCAAAGGCTGGTTGCTCTCACACCATGTCTATGTGGTGTGGGAGGTTAAAAATCCCTTGGGTCGGTAAGAGTGAAGGCTCAGGCTTTCTATCGACAAATTGTCTAATAGTGAAAACAAGTCTATTCAGATGTATCCATGATATGCAGTATAAATCTTCAAGAACAAAAAATCTAATGTTTTTTTTTGGTACAAAATCATTTCATAACTAAAAGTTATATGTGGTATATTTATTTCCCTTATTTCTTACATCAAATCTGAACATGAATATGAAAAGTACAAGGGAAAAAATAAGTAGGATGTCACATTATCCTGACACTTAGCTAACCAGTTCTTGGCCCTATCCTATAAATGCTAAGTTAAAGGCATCTTCCTTAGAAGACCAATGACCTTCATCTGTTGGTAAAAGGCCACTCACACTTTTGTTATAGCTAAGTCTCAAGTATAAACTTAGCTATAACATCCCTGTTATTAAAGGCTTTTGAATGAAGGATCGATAGATATTATTAGCGCGATCAAGATAGTGCGTAAAATTATGAAGCGGCTCTAGGCTGGCACTCGGTGTTAATCGGATAGGGCAAGCTTACCTCAGAATCAGGATAATGTGACTGAATGGGATATCAGCTCATAGCGCTGCCGGCTTGGTCTTCCAGTGGGGCAGTGCTATAAAGTCGCCATCGGTGCGCACTGTCACAAGTCGGTACCCGTCTTGATATGACCAGTGCTCACAAGGGATATTATTCCATGAATAAAATACACTTTACTAAACAACAACTAAATGTTGCTAGGACGTAAAACACAAGCAAACAAACCAACAAGCTTAGCTTTGAATGGGGATTGATCAGTTAATCACACAGCTTCCCCACCCACTCGGCCACACTGTCTGATCTCTCCAAGTACACTAGTGGTTCATTATTTAGAAGGTAGAGACCTGACGTGCCTTGGGACTCGTACCAATACTACCCCAGAGACAGGCACGAATCAGGACTCCGCTGAGCTTCCACAGCCGGAAGTGAACAGTAGCAAACCGGAAGTGAAATCGCCCAATGTCAGGTCCGAGTTGGGAAGCAACGAGAAACACAAGCCAGTCCCAGACCAGATGTGGAGTCCACGTTCACACTGGCCGTGGCGACCAGACGGGTTGGCCGAATGAGTTGAGTGCCCGTCTCCCGCTTTGGTAGATCATGGAATCCAAACCCTGGTCGAGTCAAATCAAAGACTTAAAAAGTGATACTTGTTGCTTGCTTCCTAGCCAGGTGCTCGGCATTATTAGGATAGGGCAAGGACTGGTTGGCTCAGTGTCAGGATAATGTGATTGAGGGGGATATCCGGTCATGGTGCTGGCAGGCTGGTCTCCCAGTGGGGCAGCACTATAAAGTTACCATGGGTGTGCCCTGTCACAAGTCAGTACCCATCCTGATAATTGGGATGTAAAACCAGGGGGCGGGCCGGGTGGAAGCAGGAGGCCTGAGGCAGGGGGTATGGGGCAGGCGGTTGGGGCAGGCCGGGTTGGGGTGGAAGGCGAGAGGCAGGGGACAGGCGGTGGGTGCGGGAGGGGGGGGGAGGCAGCGGGTAGGGCGGGCCGGGGGGCGGGGGGGGGGGGGGAGTAGAGGGCCGTAGGCGGGGTCGGGCCGGGTGGGGGCGGAAAGCAGCGGGGTGGAGGTGGGAGGTAGGGGGCGGGCCGGGGGGGGGGGGGGCGGGGGGGCGGGCGGCAAGCGGCCGGGGGGTGGGGGTCGGGCCGGGTGGGGTGGTGGGCGGGAAGCAGGGGGCCGGGGAAGGGCCGGGTGGAGGTCGGAGATAGGGCGACGGGAAGGCAGGAGGCAGGGGGCGGGTCGGTGGGGGGGGGGGGGGGGGGGGGGGGGGGGCGGGAGGCAGGGGGCTGAGGAAGGGGGCAGCTGCTGCTGGGATGGCTGGGCACACGGCCGTCTCCGGGGAAATAACAGTTTTTCTGTCCGCTGGTGCTTGGCGGGCCCTCGGCGTGAGTCCTTGCGCTATGAATAGCCACCCTCATACTGCACTATTGCGGAGAAGCTAACAGATCATTGGATGGTGACCTTGGATACTAATCACAGGCCACGTGACAGCCTGGCACAAGCAGCCACACACGGGCACCTTCTTGGAAAGTCTTGCAGGTTTTTTTTTTATATGAGTGTGACCCTTTATTTATGGCTTCTTAAACTTGCATAGTCTGATGGTTTTGAATTTGTGTATTTGTTTCTGAGATAAATATATTAGATCGATCACTAGTATCTACTTTACATTAGTTCAACGTTACTTTTATTTTAAATGGTAAACTTTTGAGATATTGTGAGTGCAAACATGGAAAATTAGTTTTGGCAAGCTTGCCAAATCTCTGACACCATAGACTTCTGCAGTAACAGGTTCTGTTGAATTGATTCAGTATTGCCTTCTACGCAAAAACAAATGCTTAAAATGTGGACCAGTTACTAAGTTAGATATGTAAAATCAAACCTAGATATTTGGTTTGGTTTAGAAAATTTGATATTTCATCGGACTATGAAACTTTAAGGAGAGGGATTATGTGTAGTTTATATGTCAGTTAGGTAATCTTTGGTATGCAGGTAGTGCAGGTATAGCAATACCTCAGGGAGTTTGACGCCCCTGCCCTGCAGAGTTTTAAACCACTGCCTTGTGGTACAGGTTCTTGACAGAACCGAAGGCTAAGGGAGCAAACCCTAAACAGAAAACCATGTCACTGTGGCAGCATTAAGGGCGGTTGACATCTCCCGACCAGCCACTCCAGTGAGAAATAGTTTTGCGCCTGTCTTGACATGTTTGTGCCAGTGTGAATCCTCTATTTGCTCCCCGAGAGAGTGCCACTGGTAACTTGCAAAAGCCAGCAGCACTTCAACACTTTTGCAGGCAGCTTTCATGAAATGCACAACCGCACAAAAACGTAACTCTCACATTAATGAGCTAAATGGAGAGCAGCAGTCAAGTAATGAAAGCAGTCTTTGTCGCATCGCGACCGACAGCATGATGATGATGATAAGGTAATCAAGCCTTTTCAGCTGATGCTATGTGCATATGTTGTAGCCTTACACTTTCACAAAATGGCTCAGTATGAGCAAGGCCCTGTTGTTCATTGTAAGCAATGAGTATCCGCCTTTTTCCCACGTCACCTTCCCAATCTCCACATAGGGTAGGGGGCCATCCAAAGTTGTAAATATTTTCAATGTAGTCCAAAGACCCCCGCTACTCCACACAAAGTAGGTCACATCAATATTTTACTACAGATCAAGATGGCATGGCTGAATAGGATGAGTGTGCACCTCCCGCTTTGGTAGGTCATTCCCAGGTTTGCACCCTGGTCGAGTCAAACCAATAACTCTAAAATGTGTACTAGTCGGTATCTAACCTTGCATTCAGTGTTACTAGAATAGAGCTAAGAGGAGTGTAATATGAGGGAGACCACGTGACAATGATTGAACATTCCTCCACTTAATCAACTAAGAAAATATTTCTTAATTGCCAACAAAATTAATATTATTATTAATATTTTATTAAATGATAAAAGTCATACTTTACTGACAGCCTGCTCTCTCCTGTCATGCACTTTGTATGGCGGTGGAAATGTTGACAAATTTGGACGGTCCTTTAGGGAGATCCAAGGAACAGTTAATTATCATTACTGATCTCAACTAGCTTTGAGGAGCGGGACGTAGCTCAGGTGGTAGAGTGTCAACCTGTGAAGGTGTGGGTCATCTGAATGATCCTGCTCAGTGGACCCATTTGAGGTTTAGGTTATTTTCCATTCTAACCAGTGGTCCACAACTGGTTGGTTCATCAAAGGCTGTGGTATGCGCTGTCCTGCCTGTGGGAAAGTGCATATAAAAGACCCCTTGCTGCTTATCGGAAGGAGTAGCCTATGTGGCGGCAGCAGGTTTCCTTCAAAGAAATATGACAGAATGACCATATGTTTGACGTCCAATATCCCATGATGAAAGTCAATGTGCTCCAGAACCGTTGTTAAGTAAAACAAACCTTTTTGTTCAAATAGCTTTGTGGATTGTGGACCCCTCCCAGCCCCCAGCCCCCAAGGATGTTCCTGGACTGCATGTATATTTACATTAGTGCCTACATTCTGTCAATCCCGAAGTCTCTAGGGTCCTAGACAAACAGATCAAACAATAATTACTCTTTATTAAATGTCAAGGCATTGTTGACAATACATTCTTTAGGGTGATTTCCATTGCAATTAAATTGAACTCACACTCGCAGGACGCCACTGTCAAGTACATGTAAGCCTCACTTTCGAATGTAATCAAGGTCAGTCTTGAGAGATCTGCGATTACGCTAGGTGCCCAGTGAAGCACTCCAGGGCCGCATTCATGGTACGCCTCCAAGTCGACTATGAGACTGCTCTGAAACGTCTTTTTGGCCTATTTGCGTTCGGGGTACGCCTCCGAGTTATCTCTGAGATGTCTCGCTTTTCAGGTAGGAGACAAAAAGCGCCTTGAAAAGGCCGATGAATTCAGTGGTTTCATTCGGCCAATCAGAGCTGTTCTTTTCAATGCAAATGGCTAAGGAGGCAGCCATTTCTGAGGCAACTAACTGCTTTTGCCGTTCAGACTTGCGTGACATCAGTAATTTCTCTGAGATGCCTTCGAGGCGCACCCTGAATGCGGCCGAGGTGTACAGACACTTATCGGGGCAACTTTAATTACTGGCAAACTTTCCCGACAGTGCGTTGAAAGTTCTGTGATTGCTCTAAGTGCCCTTGAAGCCATCGACACAGAAATCATGCTTAATTTTCACCGTCCATGTGAAGAAACTTTCTTTATCCATATCCTTGTTAGGAAATAGTCGAGTAATTATCTGAATAACACTTTCACTACATGATCCGCTTTTGCATCGACAGTAAACCATGGCATTGCTAATGCTAGGCCTCTGATCGGATCAGTTGTGCAGCTTACCTCGTTTTTAAATCAAGATGGCGTTTGTGTTGGTTGGTTGGTTGGTTGGTTGTTGGAGTTTTTGTCCTGGCAAGATCTAAGCTCATTTCATGATGGGCACCGACTTGTGACAGTGCAACTCATGGTGACGTTATAGTGCTGCCCCACTGGGAGAACAGGCCGCCAGCACCATGGTGTGATATCCCACTCAGTCATGTTATCCTGACACTGAGCCAACCAGTCCATGGTCTATCCTAATAATGCCGAGCGCCTGGCTAGGAAGCAACAAGTTAAAATTGTTTAGTCATTTGTTTTACTCAACCAGGGTTCGAATTCCATGATCTATCAAAACGGGAGATGGATGCTCAACTCATTTGGCCATCCTGTATTGTGAGATACATTAGTGTGGGATCAGTCAATGTCTGTCAGTAGAACAACTCAGTTCGATAATAATGATATCAGATGGATTATATCTGATATCACTTTATGGCTGGCTATATGATAACAGGCATCAAAATCTCAATTTTCTACCGATCAAAATAGCTAACATTTAAAAGCCGATGTCATTTAATAAGTGCTCCATGATCCTAATATTGGCTTTGAATCCCTCGAGTCGGGATACGCATTGCGCAATGTATGTTGATCGACCCCGTCTGCGCCTCAGTCAATACTCATCCCAGTCTGCCTCGGGTATAAATTGGTTGGTTGTTGGAGTTTTACATCCTGGAAACATCTGAGGTCATATCAGGATGGGTACTGACTTGGGACAGTGCCCGCTCATGGTGACTTTTTAATGCTGCCCCACTGGGAAATCATGCCACCAGCATGATATCCTGCTCAGTCATATTATTCTGACACTGAGCTAACCAGTCATTACCCTATCCTATTAATGCCAAGTGCCAGGCTCCGAAGCGACAAGATTCAATTTCAAAGTCATTGGTTTGACTTGACTGGGAACCAAACTCCTGACTTTCCGCACACAAGGCTTGCGCTCTACCGATTAGGCCACGGCGCCTTGTGAGTCCAGTATAAAAGCCAACTCACTCCATGGTGGGTGGACACTTGCTATCCAGTCTGCACTTCATCCACACCTCTCTCTATCTCCTGTCTGCTGGCCATGCTCCTCCTTGATATTGTCTGAAAAGAGTTCCAGGAGGGGGATCCCGCCAGCATTTCACTTTCTGCTCTTACTCTGTCAGTGTCTTTGGCTTGCCGGCTGGTCACCATAGAGCAAATAGACACAGTCCTTTGACTCAACTCTCCTCATTTCTCTTTCCTATACTCTACCCTTTTTTTTTCTCCCAGACTTACTTCTCCCCCTGATCAACGGAGTTGTTTTCTTGGGTGGGGCCCTTTACCTTATCGGTTCTCTCGCTTTGCTCTTGTTGCTGGAACCGCTGGACCCACTTTTACCTGTCCCTTCCTCCTAAACCCTTGCTGCTGTCGATTGGATACATGTGCTGTGCTATTGCTGGACCAGAGGGATTTGGGGCCGCCCTAACGATTCATGGTTTAATTGTTGTAAAAACATCCCCAGCTTCTACAACCATCCCACCAGACCATTAATCTTCAACCAAAGATTGGACTGATTTATCGGTGCCTCTCTATATTTCTGCAGTTCTCCAGCCGGTAACTGTCATAAGGTTACAAACCCACCAGAAGTCAAGTGGCGGGTGGTCGCTGGGTAATATTTCACCGGATATGCCAGCATCAGGGCTGCAATGCCTTATGACTTCCCAGCAACCAGCAGGCACCAGCAGCCTGTCAAGGCTCCATTACCGCACTACTAACAGTAACACCCACTCCAGCTCACACCCCAGGCTTTAGGGCCCAGAGGAGCATGGGTGCGGTGGCCAAATCGGTAGAGCGGCCTCGCAATGCGGGAGATCAGGAGTTGGGTTCCCAGTCGAGTCAAACCAATGACTTATAGAATTGATACTTGTCCCTTCCTAGCCTAGCATTCGGCATTAATAGGATAGGACAAGGACTGGTTAGATTAGTGCCAGGATAATGTGACTGAGTGGGATATCAGATCATGGTGCCACCGGTATGATTTTCCAGTGAGGCAGCACTATAAATTTGCCATGAGTCCGCACTGTCACAAGTTGGTGCCTACCCTGATATGACCTTAGCTGTTCCTAGGATGTAAAACTCCAACAACCAACCAACCAACCCAGACGGGTGGCACTTCCAGGCTTGGCCGGTGAAATTGGCCTCCTCTCCCACCAGGGCTTCGGCCGGAGCCCCCCGGCCGGAGCCCGGCCGGGTTTTTGTGTGTCTGATGCAGTGATAGTCAATTATACTGATATTAACATGTGCAATCTCCTGCCAGAAGAGTACTCCACCCCATCCCAGCACTCCTCACCCGACCTCACCCTGACCTGACAGAAAGTGGGGGAATAACTGGTCAGGTATCACATGTGACTTGATAGATCTGTCAGGTAGTAGCATTGACCTAATCCGTAATAGATGAGTATCGGGCGATGGAGTTTCAGGTCAATGTTGACACCTGAAGAGTTATACCCCAGGAAATGTCTTTCAGGTCAATGTTCACACCTGATGAGGAACTATCTGTCAGGTTAATATTGACACCTCAAGAGTCACTCCCTACTACCCCCATCTGTCAGGTCAATGTCGAGACCTGATGAGTTAGTCACCAGGAACTATCTGCCAGGTTAATATTGTCACCTCAAGAGTCACTCCCTACTACCCCCATCTATCAGGTCAATGTTGACACCTGATAAGTTATTCCCCAGGAACTATCGTTCAGGTTAATGTTGACAGCTGATGAGTTATTTCCTACTACCGATCTGTCAGGTCAATGTTGACACCTGATGAGTTATTCCCCAGGAACTATCTGTCAGGTTAATGTTGACAGCTGATGGGTATTTCCTACTACCCATATGTCAGGTCAATGTCGACACCTGATGAGTTATTCCCCAGGAACTATATGTCAGGTTAATGTTGACAGCTGATGAGTTATTTCCTACTACCCATATGTCAGGTCAATGTTGACACCTGATGAGTTATTCCCCAGGAACTATCTGTCAGGTCAATGTTGACAGGTGAATAGTCACTCCCTACTACCCAGCTGTCAGCTCAATGTCGACACCTGATGAGTTATTCCCCAGGAACTATCTGTCAGGTTAATATTGACACCTGAATAGTCACTCCCTACTACCCATCTGTCATGTCAATGTCGACACCTGATGAGTTCTTCCCCATGAACAATATGTCATGTTAATATTGACAGCTGATGAGTTATTCCCTAGTAGCCATCTGTCAGGTCGATGGTGACACCTGATGAGTTATTCCCCAGGAACTATATGTCAGGTTAATGTTGACAGCTGATGAGTTATTCCCTAGTACCCATCTGTCAGGTCAATGTCGACACCTGATGAGTTATTCCCCAGGAACTATCTGTCAGGTTAATATTGACACCTGAAGAGTCACTCCCTACTACCCCCATCTGTCAGGTCAATGTCGACACCTGATGAGTTGTTCCCCAGGAACTATCTGTCAGGTTAATGTTGACAGCTGATGAGTTATTCCCTACTACCCATCTGTCAGGTCAATGTTGACACCTGATGAGTTATTCCCCGGTTTGTGGTTTGTTGGTGTGGTTTGGTTTGTGGTTTGTTGACACCTGATGAGTTATTCCCCAGGAACTATCTGTCAGGTTAATGTTGACAGCTGATGAGTTATTCCCTACTACCCATCTGTCAGGTCAATGTTGACACCTGATGAGTTATTCCCTACAAACTGTCTAGTAGCTGTGTCAAGTGAGCGTTAACACTCCTTGGGTTATTGCCTCAATAGACGAGATCACCGTTCCGACTTCGCATGCGCCAACAACGGCCTTGGCAGCAAAGCAAATGCGTACACCCATTGAGTTAGCCGATATGCATAGGGAACTTCAATTTTATTCAAAATATATAGAAATACATAAGAATTTGGCATAAACATGCATGCACACATGCAATATAATGAATGATCTGATGAATATATCTAAGAGAAAATTAGCCATAGTTAAACATTTTGAGCTAAGAAACATACAATTCCACACAAAACAATCAGTCACTTTACGGCTGATATCCACATCACCATTATTAATTCTTGTTCTAAATATTAAAATGCCAAATGTGTCAACATACACTTGTTTCAGAGAAATATATAACCAATATCTGATTAACCGTATTCATTTTCTAGTTCTACATGTCATTAACCATAGGATATAAATAAAAACATTAATAAAATAAGTAAAACTGACTCTGGCTATGGCTCTATTACTAGTCCGAGTGCCCAGATTTGTCTAAATCTAAAACGCATGGCATAAGATGTGCTGATTATATTGATGTAAATGCAATGCTGGATAAAAGGTTAATATCTTAATTTATTATATATATTTTTTTAGTTGGTATTCTATGTTTCAAACAAGAGCTGAGATGAGCTGAAACTAGCACATTTCATAGCTTCACCCAGTGTATTGGCATGTGCCATGTGCTTCTCGCGGGTTTGTTTTTCTTCTATGCATCTCACAATGCACCGCGCCGCTGCCATGATGATGTAGTCTATATATGCCTCGGTTATTTCCGTCACAAAGGCTCCCCCTGCCCACCGCCGGCAACAGACCTTTATTTGTAGATCCTATTATCTGGTTATTTGCCACCTCTTATCTATTGGCAGGCCTTATCTTAATGAGTGACTATTGTCACAGTATCGTTTCCCTAGCGAGAGACTCTATAGTTACAGTTCCGTGATAACAGTAGATTTTTCTACAATCACGGTTCCGCTCAGGATTAGGGGTAGGGTTAGATATTTTGGGTAGGCATTGACTGTAGAATTTGGATCTAAAAGAATGCCATTGTGACGCTAGACTGACGATATATATCAATGGTACCATGATGCTAGATTGCTGCACTGCTGTGGCAGTACTGTGATTTGGAAAATATTGTTATGTCGCCATGGTACTGTGACAATAGAGGTGTCCTATCAGAGTGACTATTGTCACAGTACCTTGATATCAACTGGGTAACGTGATGCTAGACTACCGCACTGCTGTCATGGTACCGTGATTTTAGAATATCCTTCTGTCGCCACGGTACTGTGACAACAGAGGTGTCCTATCAGAGTCACTATTGTCACAGTACCTTGATATCAACTGGGTAATGTGACGCTAGACTGCCGCACTGTTGTCATGGTACCATTATTTTTAGAATATCCTTCTGTCTCAACCGTACTCTATTGTCACAGTACCTGGATATCAACTGGGTAACGTGATGCTAGACTGCCACACTGCTGTCATGGTACCGTGATTTTACAATATATCCTTCTGTCGCCACGGTACTGTGACAACAGATGCATCACTATCTTAATGATTGAGACCATTGGAGAATAAATCAAGGTAATCTGGTGAATATGCACTTCGCTTTCTACATCAGCTAAGACAGCAATAGTAGTTGCTTCGCTATATGACTTCTATCTCAAGAGTCTTTAACTTTCAGGTGTAACTCGAATGAGTTTTGTGTTGTGCATCCCTTTCCCCGTTTTGCGTGAGGAGATGGTTTTAGCTTGGTAACTGAATACACTCTAAATAACCTT